>APFE031625391.1:171709-339000 GCA_000404065.3 Pinus taeda | reverse complement strand
AAAGAAGAACTCTGGTGGTTCGAAGGACAAGGGAAGGACTAAGACTCAAGAGAAGAGGGGTAAATGCTTCCCCTGCCATAGGACTGGACACTATGCTAGAGAATGCCCCTTCAAGAAGGATTCTCCCGATAGTGACGATAACAACAACAACCGAAGGAATGGGAATCGAAGAAATGACAAATCCAAAGGAAAGAGGAAGGCTCACTTTGGAGGAAACAATCAACCTTCTAAAAAGACCAGAAATACCAGGTATGAGGAGTCTAATGTTGTTGATAAAAGAAATGAGTATATTCTAGTATCTGCTCTCTTAGCTGCATCTCCGCCTGACACTATGGATGTCTGGCTAATCGATAGTGGTGCCTCAAGACACATCACTGGATTCAAGGAAGCACTTTCTGACATGGTTGAAAGGGATACTAATCTAGAAATTATCCTTGGGGATAATGCCACTTATCCTGTGAAAGGGACCGGGACTGTGACCCTCCACTTGTCTCAAGGACAAGTCCTCCGTCTACAAGATGTACTCTATGTACCCAAATTGAAGAAGAACCTTGTGTCTGTATCTGCCATGGAAGACAAAGGATTCAATGTAACTTTCTCTGATGGAAAGGTACTCATGTGGAAGAAGAGTTCTCAACAATAATACCATCCCTAACTTTGATGAGCTTCTGTCTAGATGTATGCAAGAAGAAACAAGGATGAAGGAATTTGATAATGAAAGAAATGCTGCCTATGTTGCTCATTCCCGAAAGAGGAACTCTGGTGGTTCGAAGGACAAAGGAAGGTGGTGACAGGGACGCCTGATTTTGGAAATAATCATGAAGGTGTATGCAAGGGTTGTGCTGAAGGAAAGCATACAAGGGGACCTTTCCCCTCAAGTGTCACAAAGACATCTAAGATATTGCAACTGGTCCATTCTGATCTTTCCGGTATGTTGCCTGTAACATCCCTGGGAGGATATTCTTACTATATGACATTTACTGATGACTTCTCTCGCAAAACCTGGACATACTTCTTGAAGAAGAAGGATGAGGCTTTCATGTGGTTCCGTACCTTCAAAGCCTTGGTGGAAAATATGACCAGAAAGAAGATCAAGATTTTGAGGATTGACAATGGCACTGAATATGAGTCGAATGAATTCAAAGACTTTTGCAGAGAAGCTGGCATTAAGAGGGAGACTACCACTGCATATACTCCTGAGCAGAATGGTGTTGCTGATCGCAAGAATAGGACTATTGTGGAAGCTACCCGTGCCATGCTATGTGACCAGGGTCTACCAAAGTTTCTGTGGGGAGAAGCTGCAAATACTGCTGTGTACATTCAAAACCGATGCCCTCATTCCGCTTTGGACTCCAAAACTCCCGAACAGGGTTTTTCTGGTAAGAAACCTGATGTCTCACATTTTAGAATTTTTTGGATGTCCTGTCTATTTTCATGTGCCGAAAGAAAAGAGAAGTAAGCTGGATGCTACTGGGAAGAAAGGAATGTTTGTGGGCTACAGTGAGACTTCTAAGGCATATAGAGTCTATGTACCTGGTCAAAGGGAAGTAGAGATAAACCATGATGTCACTTTTGACAAAGATGCTTCCCTGAAGAAAGTAGTAGATCTTCCTAGATCTGAAGAAAATCATGAAGAAAGACCTGGAAATCTGGAAGAACCCCAGGATGAGACTATGCCTAATGTTGAAGGGCCAATGGACCCTATTGATCCTTCCCCTTCTCTAAGAAAGAGGCCATCATGGCTCAGGGACACCCTCGAAGATGCTGAGGGTCATGCTGCCCCAAGGGGGACATTCCGAGAAAGCAAGAAGCCGTGTAGATACCAAGGGTATCTAGCTGCCATGAGTACTATTGTACAATCCGAACCTGGATCTTTTGAGGAAGCCATCAAGCATCAAGTCTGGAAGGATGCTATGCATGAAGAATATGAGGCTATTATGAAGAATGATGTCTGGATGTGGTCCCGAGACCGAAGGACAAATCTGTTGTCACCGCTAAATGGCTCTACAAGATTAAACATGGATCTGATGGGAGTGCTGAAAAGTTTAAGGCAAGATTTGTTGCCCGTGGCTTCTCTCAAAAGGAAGGAATTGACTATGACGATATATTTGCACCTGTGGCTCGATATACCACCATCCGATCCATCATAGCCCTTGCTGCTATGCAAGGATGGAGTCTTCATCAGATGGATGTCAAGACCGCTTTTCTGCATGGTGCAATAAAGGAAGAGGTGTATGTAGAACAACCTCTGGGATTTGAAGTTCAAGATCGAGACACTTATGTCTGCAGGTTGAAGAAAGCCCTCTATGGGTTAAAGCAAGCACCCAGAGCTTGGTATGAGAGGATGGATAGTTACTTGATGAAGCTGGGCTTCACTCGAAGCAATGCTGATCCAAACCTTTACTTCAAGGTTGTGGAAGGAAAGCCTCTCATTCTAGTGCTGTATGTGGACGACCTCTTCCTGACAGGTGATGACCCTCTCATTCATCAATGTAAGAGGGAGCTTGCTGCTGAGTTCGAGATGAAAGACCTAGGACTGATGCACTATTTCCTAGGCCTGGAGGTCTGGCAGAGACCTGGAGAGATTTTCCTTTCTCAAGGAAAATATATTGTGAAGCTTCTGGAAAGATTTGGGATGGTGGACTGTAAGTCCGTGTCGACACCAATGGAACTCAACTTTAAGAAGTTGAGTGGCAGCGCTGCAGGGCCTATTTTGGCCAATCCTACTGAGTATCGTCAACTCATAGGAGCTTTGATGTTCTTAGTGAACACCCGTCCGGACATATGTTTTGCAGTGAATACTTTGAGTCAACAGATGGTTGAGTCTCATCATTTTCACTAGGTTGGTGCCAAGAATCTTTTGAGATATCTTCAGGGCACGATAAACCATGGGCTGAGATACACTGCCGAGAGTGTGATACTCCGTGGATATACTGATGCTGATTGGGCTGGCAGTGTGGTGGATCATAAGAGCACATCTGGATGTTGTTTCAATCTTGGTTCTGCTTCGATCTCATGGATGAGCAGGAAGCAGAAGACGGTGGCTTTGGGCACCGCGGAGGCAGAATACATTGCTGTTAGTATGGCCTTCTGTGAGGCAGTCTGGTTGCTGAAGCTCTTCAGTGAGCTGCTCTATGACAACCAGAGGTGGGATTCGATTATTAAGGAATCCCGTATTTGTCGATTGCTCCAGCAGATAGACATCATCTGGGATATGGTAAGTCGATGAGCATGGAGGCTCCATCACATTAAGATGATGTACAGGCTGATCAAAGCCCCGAGGAAAGATCAAATTTGTGATTTTCCTGAACGACTTGGAGTCGTCAAGAGATCTTTGTAAAAGGGTCCTGCATGTTGCATACATTGAGCTCTGGGAGCTCTGGAGGGCTTGCGATTTTTACTGGAGCAACATACGACCACAGGGTGACTCACCCTCCCCTGGTGGTGCACACTGGAACAAGATGATTCGCTCTCTTGTGGGACAAGATGATTCGCTCTCTTGTGGAACAAGATGATTTGCTCTCTTGTGGA
Organism: Pinus taeda; assembly: GCA_000404065.3. NCBI lineage: Eukaryota > Viridiplantae > Streptophyta > Pinopsida > Pinales > Pinaceae > Pinus > Pinus taeda. The sequence goes on along the minus strand of APFE031625391.1, from coordinate 335,469 downwards.
ACAGGATGATTCGCTCTCCTGTGTTGCAGGATGATTAGTTCTCCTGTGAGGCCTGGATTGATGTGTTCTCCATGGCGATTGGGGCAGGATTGATGTGTTCTCCTGTGAGGACAGGATTGATTAGTTCTCCTGTCGAGGCATCCTACCCATGCAGTCTGGGACTCATGGGAAGTACCTCTCACCTGATCAATGAGGAGGGAAATGAGGATAGGGACCATAGTAGTACTATCGATGGACGCATCGCTGTATCTACCGTACTCCCTATGCTAGGATGACCTCCATTGATCTGGGATCAATGTTACTGATTTGGGACTAGTGGTACGCACTCTGAGACTGACTTCGAGTCAGTGGAGAATGGTATGAGACATTCTCGATACCACTGTGATACTCTGTGATGATCAGAGTGGGATTCGTATGACTGAGAATCCTGTGTTCCACGACCGATCCAAGCATATCAGGTACCACTTTATCCGGGATATGGTACTGCGAGGCGCCGTAAGGCTCGATCATATAGGAACTGATGAGCAGGTCGCGGATATTCTCACTAAGTCCCTGGGGAAGGTCAAGTTCCTAACTTCCGTGAGAATCTTGGTGTCGTGGAAAGACCCTATAATGTGGGTCCTGTTGGACGATGAGCTCTGGGAGCTCTGGGGGGTTTTGGGGATATTATTGAGCTGGTTCGCCACTCATTTATCTGTGCCCCGTATGCATCCTACCCATTGAGTTCAGGGCTCATGGGAAGTACCTCTCATTTGGCCAATGAGGTGTGGAAAAGCTAAAGACTATTAGCAAAGACTGATGGACGCATCAGAGATTGCCGTACTCTCTATCTAGGATGGCATGGTCCAACCACTTGATCTGGGATCAAGATTTGTGAGGTCTGGGACCTCTGGACTGATTATGTCAGTCGGGGAATGATGTCTTTGTGACTGACCCACTTCTATTCTGAAATAAAGAAGCCAGCAAAGCAAGTTTCGGCGGGATGACTCACGATGTTGATTGCACTAATAGATGGAGTTCTCCCTAGTTGAGAGGGAGTGTTAAATTTGGACAACTAGGTCCAAACTCCATGTTCTGATGATCAGATTAAGAGGCTAATATTTTTATTGGATTCCTCTTTCAGAGAGGTGTAAAATCCATATAAAAATAGTCTTAATCCGATGAGCAGAACTTATATTTTGAATTTATTATTCTTAATAAATTATATGTGCAAGGTCAGCCAGTTTAGTAATGTAGGCTCACATGCCCAACAGATGTGTCACACACCCTCATTGATGTATATATATACAGGAAAAGTTGGAGAGAATAAGGATACAATTCAACACACATCTTCCTCTCTCATCTTAGAGAATACGAGCTACCTGGAGGACAAATTCAGCCAGACGTGGGAAGGACGAAGAGGACAGACTGTACGAATTTTCTGCTGCTAGGGTTTCTGCTGCTTGGGTTTTGCAGAAAGTTTGACCAGCGTTGACTTTGGTCAACCCGTGGTCCAATCAAGCTGAAAATTTGTGGGAAGTTCGATTTTTGAAGGCCGTACTACCTGGCACAAAAATCGAGGTCAAAGAGTTGACCATTTTGCTGCTGTGTTGACTTTTAGCTTGCTGCCCCTGCGTTGACTTTTCAGGACAGCGTTGACTTTTGCAGAATTGACTTAGGTTGACTCATCTGTTGGTTGGAGGGTTGTTGTGACACATCTGGGCTGGCTGACCAAAAGAGACTTTGCTGGTTGAAGCATCCTGTTGACCGCCGAAACGAACACACACATTTTTCCAGTTTCTGATTTGTCTTCTGTAAGATCTGCTTATATGTTCTATCTGCATTTTGCTTAACTACTTGTATGATTGCTGTGTGAAAAGTGAAATTGCTCTTAGCATAGAACATCTACAAAACTTTACAAATGCCCAACAAGTTGGAAGCACCTAATAGGGTTGACCATTAGCCACCTCTATCAAGGTAGGCAACAACTTCATAGGACTTGTTCTAGTTAGATATCGAAAGGTGATAAGGTGATCCAAGTTTGAAGTATTAATATGCCCTTATCATGCAAGTTTGGTACAGTTAGATGCTTATATGATCTTAGTTTCTAATGAATGGTTGCTTTCACTAGATTATAAGTTGGTTTTGTCAGGGGGTCCATAGTAGCCTAAGCCATGAGGGCACCCACTCCATAGCTACCCAAGCCTTTCAGAGACGTCGATAACTTCGCAGATGCAATGTTGCCCACTTACATCAGAACATTGGACATTGTGACGACTTTAGCAAATGATGCATGTCCCAGAGGACCCCCAAGAACCAGGTTGTTGATCTTCTTTGACCCAGCATAGAGGATTCTTGATGATTGCACCCTTGGACCGGCCATGCCCCCAAGTTGGTCTCGACACTACTTGATGTGTAAGCGATGATTCAGAGCCCAGATGAGGATGGTCTTAAATGAGATAACTGGGGAAGGATTGTTGCACTTGATAGACCCTTAACACTAGAGAGAGGAGGCATTGCGTTGACCATTTGGAGACCCACGGAGATGACATAGTGACACCGCAGTTGGACTAGAGACCCTTGGAGCTACTTTGAAGGTGGATTTGAGGGATACTCCTCAAATGATGGATTGTCATGACACATGGACACATTTTTAGCCTTATACTCACCATCACATAGCATCTAGAGCCCAAAAAGGACACAACATCATCACTTAGAGGCTTACATCTCACACGTGTGGGTCTTGTTACCCACCAAAACGGGTGACCCCATAGGAGAAGTTTTTTCTCCTATTATCTCTTCCACTGGCAACTAGCAACACCTGGTAACCACTAGTATTCGATGATGATGTGCCATTCATATCTCTGCCACATGCATCAATCATATGTTTCCCCACCCATCTGGCAAGAGTGCATGTTGGAAGGTGAGTTATTGATCAAAAGGTACTTTATTCATTTTGCAAACGGGTGCTTATGCTTGTTTGTATTTGGGAATCTTGACATGGATTATGGAGTAACTTGGAAGAAATAAGGGTCTTTGTCGTGATCTTGTTCCCTCACCTTAAATGGGGGATTAATTGTCAATCCTAGTCTAGTGGGACCTCCCCTAATGGCCCAACTGGTATATGTTGATTTTGGGTAACTTCGGATGTGCTCTAGCTCTGAAATTTTGTGGAGGGTCTAGACTACATGAGATCTCCAGAACCCAAAAATCATTTGGAGAAATTCCACAATGATGAGGATTAATTAAAATGATTAATATTTTTAATGGGTTCCCAAGTCTAAACTTAGGTAAATAAAAATATTAATGGGTATTAATCAGAATATGGGTGAGGAGCTTCTAACAGACGAGGATCAAATTTGTTTTAATCTTAGCCGTTGATTACGGACTTAATCTCGGTCGTTGATTCATCAACAGGAAAAGTATAAGAGGAGGCTTGAGGGTCATTTGGAGATACACCAAGTGACCAAGAAGTTCGATTTTTCTAGGGCATAGTTTGCTGAGAAAATCGAACTGGTAACATGAGTTGCAGTGAGAGGGGCAGTAGCAAAGAGTTGGATCGGAAGGGAGTTCCAAGCCAACAAGTACCGGGCAGAGAAGCAGCAGTAGCATCAGAGAGGCAACGCCTACGCAGCCCAAGAACGGACTCACGCAGAGTTGACGCAGGCCAAGAGGGTTCTTGTAGTGGCAGTGCGAGATAATCATCAGAAGTTCAAGATCTTGTTGGGAGTTCAATGTTCTAAGCCAGGAGGGTTGAAATCGAAGCTCCTGAGAGCAAATCGATCCAGTAGAGAAGTGAGGCAGTCTCCTAAAGGCAAGATGTTGGCCCACACAGAGCAGATTGTGCTGGGATTTTCACAGTGCTTGCCGGAGTCAGCCATTCAATGGATCAGTTGTGACTTAGAGAACGAGGTAAACGCTCGTATGTACTTCTTGTTGCCGATAAGTCTCTGAAAGGTTAGCTAGTGTGAGAGGCAACATGTTGTACTCAAATTCTACTTGCTTAATAATACAAACCCTCTATATGCTGCACCGATTTTCCCACATTGGGTTTTTCCGAGGACGTTTGTCCAAAAATAACGATGCCCCTTGTGTATTTGTCTCATTCTATTTTAGTTTATGACATGTATGTCAGTGTAGTCTACGGTAGTGTTTTTCATCAAAATTTAAATAATTAAATAACTTGTTGAACGTAAAAACAAGTAGGAGATGATAAACCAATGATTGTAGTAGGATTTTTTATGTGTAGATTCAGAAATTTTCACAGTATAGGAGGGGCCCTCCTTGGGAAGCCATCCTCATCTAGGCTCTCCCTGAGGATGGTCTCTCCCTGATCCATACTCACCACCTTCCATCAAACATTACAAGCCCCTATTCCACCTCCATTCTTCGAGTTCAATTGGTCACTAGTTCATTGTGATTTGGCACCCACACATCCTCATACCTGGGTAGGGCCTAGAAATGTACCATGGGTAGGGCCTGGAAATGTACCCTGGGAGGTTGATTCTCCTAAAAGAAACAAGAAAGAGCATATGTTGGCTGCAAGCAAAACAAAGGAAAAATCAAAATGCAAAAGATGGTTGGGACATACACATTAGAACATGGGCGAAAGCCAAGCATGAGCTCTACCTCACTCATATGGCCATCACCCAATTCCTGGGCCAATGTTTCCCTATCATATTAATGAAAAGGAACCCTTGCACATCGCAACCCCTAATGGGTGATGAACTACCCCATCATCTAGGAGGTAAATAATCATACAAAGTACGCTCTCATTCTTTGAGCTACAAGCAGTAACACAAAAAAAAAGTCAAGAATAAGTAAAAGAAATAAGGGGTGTAAAAACAAAAGGTCGAGTTGGTAACTCATGCATCCACAATTGCTCCCTCTTCACATCTATACACCGAGGATGAGGATCCTCATCAGGGTGGTCCCTTTGACCATGGAACTTGGTCATGAAATCTTCACTCTGCCACATCATTATTTGCATGGAACCTATCGATTGAAGTGTGGACCAAGGACATGTCACTTCCCCTTGGGGGTTGAGAACACCTAATAGGGTCGTCTATTAACCACTCCTACCTAGGGATGTAACAACATTACGTGACCAAAGCACAATTTTGGAAGGGAAACCTTGTATGAAGTGTCAATTTGGCCATTACTTTTAAGCTTGGTCCACTTAGATGCAATAATGATTAAATGTACGTAATGGTGAACATTGCAACACTAGATATTGTGTGTAATTGATAGGTGGTTCCATCTATAAGTCTGGGAAACTTAATTGGGGTCCAAGTCCTCCAAAGGGACATAATGACACCACAAGTGAGGCATTGAAAGCCATGGAACTCCAAACAGTTGTAGAGCATCACTCACATCTGCAGGCACCTCCAACACTCGCAATGTTCAAGCACTTTGCCCCACAGTATTGACTTTTGTGGGATGATGCACTTGAACTAGCATGCCCCTGGCCAACTTAGCACTGATCAGATGGATGGAAGCCTATCTAGGGCACAGATGACGATGGTCTCACACATTGAGTGGGAGGGCTAGTAGCACCTTGAGAGCCCCAAAGTTGGAGCAAAGACAGAAATTTTGGCCACTTGGAGCCCCATGAGACTACTTTTGTGTCCCAAAACCAAAACTAGGGTCCACAGAGGGAGATTGACACCGATATAGGCACCAACCCCTAGAGATTGATTTTAGAGGGCTTCTACACTCATGATGGCAATCATAGCCCTCAACATCAAACCTAGAAGGGCCAACACTAGCATGACATCAACATTTCGGCCCTCACATGTGGAGATTTGTTATGTTTTACATAGGCTACTAGGTCGGCTTGTCACATAGGCTATTTTTTTCCCATTATTTTGTCCGTTTGAGAGGCTAATAACCTAAGTTAGAGTCCAATCTCCTCATGTAAATAGAGGCAGCCTTCATTAGTCATGGATCATCACATCAATCTTTGGATATTTCAACCTACTTGTTCATTTTTGCCTCCTCTTGAACTTGTGGAGATATTTGCATCTTTGATGCATTTTGACATTTGGAGCTAAATTGTTGCACTTTGGAGCTATTTCTTTGGATGAGTGGAATGGATTATTTTGCATGTTATCTTGTAAGTGTACCTAAATGTTGAATATCTATTTCTTACATGTCTAATTTAAGGAATCTTGTTGATTCTAGTAATTGCATTTGTGGCCTAATTTATTGAATATCTATTGAATGTTAATATAGAGGATCTATTGCATGCATTACTCATACATAGAATGTGAATGAATCCCCTCGGTGGTGAACTCTTGGTAGCTCTCCCATGAAAAACCCTTATTCCATTAAATGGGTAATTCGTGAAATTTTGGTCTTGTGCCTTGCAATATAGGTCTCTCCATAGAAAGCAAATTGCCTCCTAGTGGAGCCTTGAGCCCAAAATTGTGTCTTTTTTTGAGATCCTACTTTAAATCACCTAACATATTCTACCTAGAATATCATACATAGGTGACCTTTATCAAAAATTGGGGCTCCTCCCATTGGAGAAAATCCATAAAGGGTGGTGGGGTTTTGTTGTGGTGACAGTGAGCCATTACCCCATTGTTGTCACTCAGTCTAGTTTATGCCTTGTGGGGTTTGCCTCTCTAAGGCCTACTAGATTTTGCGGCAAAAAGTCTTTGTGGCATAATTTTTCATTAAAACAGTGAGTTAGCTTGTAACCCAGGGATTATTATATGTTTACTCATTGTCAAACGTGTTTAGGGGCTTCATGGGCTAAAATTAATTGAGGTAGATGTCATATAAATAGAGGTCACCACATTGTTGTATTTCATCATCAATTGTGCACTATTTTTGACCTCTTAGATGTTTCGACCTAGCTCTTGTAGCTTGTTGCTCGTGGAGATGTGTAATTTTCCTTCCGAAATTAAATTGTTACAGGTTTATTTATTCTACAATTCTGACAATTTCGGAACGAAAAAGGGGCCGAAATGTTTTGTTGGCATAGCATGGGGCCACCCACATGAGGAGATATGCACCACCTTAGAGGGAAGTTCAAATGACTAAGGATTAGATTAACACTAAACAAATGTGCCATGCTTGTAGATGGCATTTTCCTCACTCTACTTTCTGTAACTGCTTCACTAAGAGAATTAATTTTGATAATTTTTTTCACAATCCACATTCTGGCTATTAACATCATTTTAATAAACAGGAGACCTCCTGTAACTCTACCCTAACACAGTGATTTAGTAGCAAGTTCTAATGTTGCAAATATCATTTCAGGGAATATATCCTCAAAGGTCCACAATGAAATTTATTGGAAATATCAGAAAGCATGGGCAAGAATACAGTTGGACATAATGAACGTAGAAAACCTCAACAAAATCAGCACCTGAAAAACTTGGAAAAGTACCGGAAATATCAGGAGAAATCGAAGACATTTGCAACCTCGCTAACAACAATAGTAATTGGAGATTAACGTTGGACACAACACCCGGCTCATCATTCAAATAAAATAACATATTTACTGGAATCTAACCTATCTTCTCCTACTCTTGGATGTATTGGTACCTATGCATCAACCAATATAACAATCTTATATTCTTGAAATCCAGGGAAATCATAATGAAGTAAAAGAGATAACCAATTTTGATAAGTGCTAAGAAATAAGCAAAAATAGACTAGTAAACACCTTCCAATGGCTTAGAAAGCAATTGCATATAAAGGATGATACATACGATTTCATCATTGACATTATCCCTTGCAAAAGTCCACTGCTTCCACCCAAAACAGGTAGCAATGCAAATAGTAACCCAACAGCACAGTCCTGGGAGGATAATAAAAACAATAAAATTCAAAATGCAACATATATATATATATCCTGTTAAGTGTATTACAAACAGACTATCCAAGTAAAATTCAAATTGAGATAACACATTTCAGCACAACCCTCTGTATCACACACCTGCAGAATAAGCGTTCCAACTGTGACTTGGCCATGAAGGGCATTGACACTATTTCGTTCCATTAAAAACTTCAAAACCTGAATAAACAACAATAGAGAAACCTCCCAAGATTTAAATGCATACCAAGATCAATCATGCAATAGCTTCTAAAAATAACATGCTACCTTAGTAAACAACATGCCAAAAATACTTCCAAGTTCCAACCTCGCACTATGGGAGCCAAGAAAGACATTCCATTGGCAAGATTATCATGCATTTTACAAGTTTCTATTGGGTTTATTGATTAGGAAGTTGATAAGCAACAAGTGACCACATTAATAATATTGAGACAATTTGAAAGTTCATTTTGCATTACATATAACATCTAATATAAATCTCACATGCTTCATTCTGTCGGGATTCAAAATCTATGACTATGGGTCATTTAAAGATTGACTGATACAGGTGCATCAAATGAAAATGGCATGTACTTCTTCGCAATGTACAGATCAATTTTATGTGATTTTGGTGGCATTCAAATAGCACATAAGAGTCAAAGACAATTTATGTAATCACTAACAGGTCACGACATAATAGTTGTATAGATTTGGAAATCGAATAGCCAATCATTATGAAGTAATGCAAGAAAAAGGATTATAAACCACAGCTCCATTTGGTGATTCCATCACGGCAACAACAATAGAAGTTTGTGAAAGGACAAAAAAGCTAGTAATACAACAAAAAATAAATTACATGTCAAGCGCCAAAAACATTGTATGGAGAGAGATTGGAATTATCTACTTCATTTTAACTTCCAATATTATTATTGAATTCAAGATGGCCTAATAAAATAAAAATTAAAAACAAAATTTTACAGCCTATTGACATGAAGACAAATGAGAATACTCTTCCCTACTCAAGGCATTCATTAATCAAGAATAAGGAAAATTTTCAAACCAAGATTTGACTAATTGAACCAGTCAAATGGGAGTCCCTCATAATCCCTTGCTCACAAGGACCATTTTCAATAGGACAGTTTCAGCCTTTAGGGTAGGACAAGCCAGAAAATATCCCTCAAGCTATATGCTAAATTTTATATGAATGAAGGCCAGAGCTTTAAATCCATTGTCCAAAACCTCGAGATCAACATTTTGGTAATGAGATTTTAAGCAAAAAGCTATCGCACTATATGGATACATCTACCAAATTAAATATTACATCAAGTTTATTATAGACCCTGTACTATGTAATTTCATATCCTAAATAAATTTTAAAAAGTTCATTTGAAAAGAAACTAAATACTTAAAACATATTAAAAAAATTGCAAAGTTCTGATCTATGAAAGTAGTTGTATCATCTGCTTGTCTCTAAATATACTCAAAACACCCTGCAGTAAAATTGTCTCAATTAGGTTAACGATTACTCCCAGCGATACCGGACATTACCACTGCCGTTGATGACATTGACAGGAAAGCACCCACAAAGACACCTTCTGAAGATTTTGCCCCACATAGCTGCGATTGACAACCATTTGTTAAAAAGGATCAAGCAATAAAAGGAGACAACGTTCACATAAAGAACCAATGAAAATAAATGAAATGGATCGAACAGATGCGATACCAAGGCAGTAATGCCACAGAAACACATGAAAAGCAAGATTTGAAGCAGACCTCCCAAAACAGCAACAGATCCAACAACTCGAAGCTGCATTAAAATTTTATATTCACTGGATTAAATCCGTTTGTTTATAAAGAGAATTCGTTCCACTCCCAATTTGCATGCCAGAATCATTGACCCTTATGTACACTGCATCGAAATAATATACATAAAAGAGATTTATAGTTTAGCAGGCACACATAGCATTATACCTTTTTTGAAGAAAATTCTAGACCTAGGGCAAAAAGAAGGAAGACAACACCAAATTGAGCAACGGTCTCCACCTGAATAAGTAACAGAAAATCCCAAATCAGTCCAATATCATAGCAATATCATAATACATGGGAAATCATTACAAGGTGTTTAGCATAAGGACAAAGGAACTGTCTGCATCTTGTAGGGAACTGAATGTTTCTAAATTTCTTCAATATTCCTCAAAGAAATTATCTAAAAGTAACAGTACTGTCATCTCTTTGTTGATAGTATGAAATGCATCTTTGAAAATGTGACATGATCCCGTATCAAGGAAAATATACAACTATCAAACCAAATTTCAGTAAAACACAATATTCACACCCAATTGTGTGAAAATTTTATAACCATTGCAGCAACTGGAAATTATTCTTCTAACTGTAAATTAATTATGCAGTTTATTTGCTACAGAAAACAACGAATAATTCACAACTGCAATTTTTACCATAAAAACTGCAGAAAAATAAAAGTATTGGAAACAGAGAAATCCTAGCACAAACATAAAAATGACACGGTTATCTTTGGACAACTGTACCCGGGTCCCGGAAAAACCCAATGTGAGAAAATCAGTGCAACAATTGACAGTTTTATTATTATTATGTAGCAGCAACTCTGAGTAAAATAAAATGGATGCCAATCTGGCATTTATATCTGAGTAAAATACTCGCTAAATCACTGAGGGAATTTTACCCTCCTCTCCAAGCAATCCCACAACAAACTGAGCCTCGGAATTGGCTCTCCAAACCCTTAGGCAGACCCTTCTGCAGTGACCTTTGTGCAGGCCAACTTGCACTAGTTGGAAACTGCCTCTGATGATGATGTCATGCCTGTTGCTACCTATGGAAGTGATTCTCCCAGCCTCCTGGCAATTCCCGCCCCCCCCACACTCTGCAGCTGAATCGACTTCTCTTCTTGCTGAATCCAACTGCCCCTCTTAAGGTACTGCGCAGTCCTTGAGCAACCTCCTGGAGAATAAACTCGACCTCTTCTCACTACCTCTTCGGAACTGGAAACTCCTTCATAAATCTTCTACTCTGCCACTTGTTATTCGGTCACTGGCTCGATCTCATAGTTGAATCACCTGCTACTGGGAAATCGAACTGCCTTGATCACTAAGTATCTGCACTGGTGTGTTCTCCATCTACTCATCGACCTCTTCTTATAATCTCTAATTGAGACTTCAACAGCCACAATTAAAACTTAATCGATGGTTGAGATCATCTCTAAGTCAATCTGTGTGAATTTCTAGAGAATTCTTACTTTTCTCAATTAATTCCTATTAATAAACCAATTGTAATATCCCTAAAGAAATTTTACAATGATAAACAAAGCATGCATAGCAAAAATACCCACACAAATTAGACACCGTGAAATAAGCCAAATATTGCGTTGGTCTGAGCCATTTTATTATAAATGTATGGGGTATAATAGAAGTTTTTGAAGTGTGCACCCAGGCTTGCCCAAGGCAAGCTAGCGAAGCCCAAGTGATGAAATCAACTGCCCCAACTACAGGATCGTTGTCCCCTCTATAGGTCTGCATTGATCCCCCAGAAAACAAAAAATTGTTGACTGTGAAGAATGGCTGACTTGACCCTCTTCCGGTGCTTAGAAAATTTTGGGAAATTAGCCCCAGTCTCTCCACCAATAACCCACCAAAACTCAGAAAGGTTTTGGCCAAATGTTGATCCCAGAATTTCGCCCCAATTTCCCCTCACTCCTCCAGTTGGTGGCTATTTCGACCCACCTGTAAATATCCCTATTGAAGGTCCCCAAAATGGCTGCAATACTAGGCAAATGCCCCTCTGGAATTACCCTACAAGCTACAGCCTCAATCCTTCTTCCTTCAAGCTCCCATGTGTGGCACGAGAGTACCACTGCACAGGCCCACATAGTCCCTGGTACGAGTTGTGTTGGCTCTACAATCTCCCACAAATTGGAGCCCTGAAATCACTCCAAATCTTCAGCAATTGATGGTCCTAGATTGTCCCTAAAATCCCAACAAATTCCCGACTCCACAACCAACTCCTCCAAAGATAGTGTATTCCTCTTCTGCGTCCCACCTGCTTTCCAACTCCACGAATGGCAAGCTCCCTGGTCAAATCTGAAATGATGTAAGACACTTCCTTGGGCTAGCACTCAAACTCCACCGTAGGTAGGTGAGGTTCTTGCTTGAAAATCTTATGTGCTCAACAACACATGCAAACTTGGCTCTCAGCTCAAGCGTGCTAGTCAAGGGTGAATGTTCTGATGATCAAAGATTGCCCAAAATGAGCGTTCCCTCCTATATTGTCATTGTGCCTCAAATTTCCCCATGTGGGGCCCACCCTTCGATTTTCCCACTCTCTTGCCCTCCAAGAGTGCGCACTACCAAGAAGGGTGTGTATTGCTTCCTTGGGGTTGGCCCCCACCATCCACTAACCATTTGATTTCCTCTTTTCTCCTATGTTGGGCCCTTACTTTAACTCAAAATTTTAAGTGGGGTCCCACAACCCACTTTTCCTAAGTAGTAATCCAAAATTTTGACAACATTGATATTTTAGCAATATTGCTAAGCGGGAATATCACAGTCCTCCCCACCAAAATGTTGCTTGTCCCCAAGCAACTGCAATGTTTGATACTGAAGAATTTGCTCACCCTCCAAGTGGCATCCTCCTCGAGTAGGTTCTTCCGCCGGATCAAAATTCCCTGATGATTTTGCTCCTCAACCTCCTCTCCCCGTTGTCTAAGATGGCCTCAGGCTCTAAAACTAGGTGCCCACCATCATCCAATGGAGGTAGTGTTAAAGAATGTAACTAGGTTCGGTCTTCATAAATTGTATTTGAGTCATAATGAAATGTATTATCAAAAGAAAGAAAAAGATATTTTTATTATTATTAATATGACTTATTAAAGCATGGGTTTCATGCTTGGGTCATCATGTTTTAGGTCAAAGTCCTCATTGAGGACTTCTAGGATTTATTCAGAGTCATTAGAGTCATTGTCCATTTAAAGAGACCCTTCTTGGGCTTTTAAATCATGTAAAAAAAATTATTATTGAGTCAAATAAGTCATTTGTCACCTCCACACCAAGTCGACCTCAAGGAGATCAAGTCGACCTCAAATAGAGTAATTCGACCTCACCAAAAGCCTATATATATAAACAGTTCAAATTCATTTGGAACACTCGCACATACAAGTTCGATATCCAAGAAGGAGTTTGAAAAAGTGTGAAATTCCAAGAAGAGAAGGAGAAGTGTTGGAAAGATCAAGATCAAAGTTTTTGGGTCATCACTCTCACACATGTGGATTTTATGGTCTACTACTGGAGGGTCGAAGTGTTGTTGTTGGATCGAAGTCTGATTGTTGGATTTAAGTCGTTGTTGGGCTAACTGTTGGGTCAAAGTTGTTGGGCTACTACTGGGTCGAAACTCTACTAGATCAAAATTGTGTTTGTTGCTACAAGTTGTTGCTGCTAGGTCGAAGTTATTGTTGAAAGGGTTATCATCTACAATAGGAAGAAAGGGTTGAATTGGTGTGGAGGAAGTTTGTGTCTAGGTCAAGAATCTCAGATCATCTCATGAAATTATTAAAGAAGAGTTGTGTGAAAATCCGGACTCTGGAATCCTATTGTAGCAACTGGTAATATTTCTTCTATTTGTTAAATTAATTAAACAAACTAATTGTAGTTTCCTACGGCAAATATTTAAACATATACATTGCAGCCTTCACAAAACAAATACTGCGGAAGAAAAATAGATGCTGGAAAATTAGAGAAATTCTAGCGCACACATAAAGATATTGACACAGTTATTTTTGGACAATTGTCCTCGGAAAAAGCTAATGCGGGAAAATCCATGCAGCAGATGAGGACTTCTTTATTAATTTTTCTACAGTAATTCAAGTACAAGAATTCAGACAACAAAACAGCGGAAAAAAAAAAAATGACAGAGATTTAATAACAAATTTCTCACTCTCCAAAACAACTCCCTGACCCCAAGATGGACCCTCTGCCCATACGCTAGTGTCTCTGCATCACCCTCTGTGCAATGCTCTAGTGGACTGCATCTCTCCTCACATTGTCACCTCCTGAATTCGTCCTGCATTACCTGGACCAATACTGATACCCTCTCTCTCTCTCTCTCTCCCGCAACTCATCCTCTGGCTCTATCTCCTCCGTTGAACTTGAGCCACTGAGAAAATCGATCTGCCTGGGCAACTGAGTAACTGCACTGGTGTGTTCTCCATATACCCATCGACTACTTCTTCGAATCTTCTGTTGGAGCACCAACGGCCAAGAATAAAACATAATCAATGGCCCAGATTATTTCCCTGTCGATCTGTGTGAGTTTCTAGAACATTCACACCATGACTTAATTAATTCTGATTAATTAATCATATTTCCTAAGTTTAGACTTGGGAAATACTAAAAACCAGTGTTGCAAAAATCACGATAATATCGAAAAATCGAGGTTTTTTTAAAATGGCGATATTATCGCCTGATTATTACGTGAATTGTTTTTTTCGCAAAAAATCGCGAAATAATCACGATAACTTGAAATTATCGTGACTATTACGAAAAAAATCTTTATTTTTATTTTTTCGTTGATTTTTTAATGAGGAGGAGGAGGAGCAGCAGCAGCAGGAGGTGACACAACCTACCCAGGCTACCCCTATCACCAGCAGAGGATGTGGTCTACCTCCTGTAGCTCCTACTTCTTCAGCTTCTAGAGCACAACAAAGTCCACTACCAACTCCATTGGCATCTACATCTAAAGGGAAAGCTATTGTATTTTCTCGCAAGAGGGGCAGAGGAAATCAGTGGTATTAGTTACTTGGTCCATTTCATTGTATATGACATTATGACTCATGATATGAGATACATTATTATATTTTTTGTTGATATTTTGAGGTTGAGTTGGGACTCAGGAGTCAGGACTGACTATTTAAGACATGATTCATTGTTATGTGTGATGTAGCACTAGAAATGATATTACACATCTTATATATTAGTTATTTTATCATATTTATGTGTCAATGTATTTATTTTATGTTGTAGATGCTTTAGATATTAAAAAAAATTGAAAAAAAATGAACATTTTTGTATTTTACGATTTTTTCCCAATTATATCTTGATTTTTACGATTTTTCCCGATTTTTTCCCTCGCCGATATTATCCCGATAACGATTACTGCAACATTGCTAAAAACTCATTAATAAATCTAATTAAGTCGTCTCTAGGTGGAATTTCCAGAAACGATTTCTAGGTATTGGAGAATACATATATTCTAGCCTCTCCACCAATATCGTGGCTAGAACACATCCGATGCTACAAAAGCTAACAAGTTGTTAACTGGGTTTTCACCTAGATAGGGGTTTTGCCCTGGATGTCTGCCTACATTTGGTGTCTTTGATCTTCGTGCTATTGTTTTGGTAATTGTTTGATCAACTAAAATAAAAGAACACAAGAAAGTTAATAAGAACATAAGAATCTCACAAGTAATTATCAACATAAAAAAAATCTTTCTACCTTTCTGACTTTCTAACAGGTAGCTCCAGAACTGTTGTCACCTGCTAGACCAGTACCTTATTAAGGCACGACACATGGAAGACATTGTGCACTCGGATCCCCGGTGAAAGGTCTAACTCGTAGGCCACCTCACTGACCCTCTTGGTGACTCAGAAAGCCCCATAAAATCATGGTTGTAGCTTCTCGGCCCCCTTTTGCTTCAGCGTGGACTGCCTATAGGGATGGAGGCGCAAAAACACTAGGTCCCCCACCTCAAAGTGTCTCTCAACCCTGGGCTTATCTGCATACAACTTCTGTTGGTTTTGTATTGTCCGTAAGTTATCCTTGAGAGTCTTGAGAATGCCCTGGCTCTCCTGAATCCAATCTTTAGCCCTTGGGGCTTGGCTGTCTCCAAAGACAATGTTAGCAAAAGATAAAGCATCATAACCATACAAAGCGCGGAAAGGTAACGTATCGATGGACATGTGATAGGTAGTCGTGTCTAAATGATCAAGGATGATCTCGACTATGGAATCCACTTTAAAATCAAGATTATACAAGTCAAGAATTAATATTTTTATCCTTACTAGTATTATTATTATTATTATTTATAAAATAGTCTAAAGTCATTCACCTTTAATGGATTAATAAAAACGAATTCTCTCATGAAATAAGTAAATTAAATTGAGACGCATTCACCTTTAATGGATTAATAAAATGAATTCTCTCATGAAATAAGTAAATTAAATTGAGAACCTTTTACTTGGCAAATTGAACCTCTCTCCTGGAATAAAATAGTAACTCCACACTTAAGAGAATGTAACTCTCCCTCACTAATTCAATGTATGAAAAAAGTGTAACTCCTCATTAAATGCTCTTGTAACTCCCTCATTCAATTCGATTTGTAACACTCACCAAATACTCTCTCTCTCCCTAATTCGAATTATAACTCCTCAAGACAAGTGTACCTCTCTCTTTGTTCTTGGGATGAGTTACACTTCTCCTCAAGTAACTCCTCCCTCATGGAATTCAATTATCCTATTATTGGCTCAAAGAATAAATTCATTTTGTAACTCTCATTTCTCATCTATTTAAACAAGAGCAAATGAGAATTGAGAGCAACATGTTCATTGTGAAGAAGGAGAGCTAGAGTTGAGTGTGTGCAAGAGAAGTGTGGGAGCAAGTGAAGAGTAAGAGCAAGGGAAGAGTTGGAGCAAGTGTGCAGGACAAGATCTAATCAAGAGGAAGAGATTTTCCAACAAAAAGCAAGAGCACTTCAACTGCAAGTTGATCAAACATTAGTGACTTTATTCATTCCCATTCTCTCTCTATCTCTCTGTGCACTCTGTTGAACAATAGAAGAAGAATCATTTGGGTTTTCCCCTTGTGGGTTTTTCCCTGGTCATTTGACCTAACTCTCAGTGTCTCATATTTGTGCTTGGTTGTCTTCATATGATCCTTAAGTTTATGTTCTATCTACAATTGTTGTTCTAAAAAGTTGTGAAGAAGAAAACTGCGTTCTAAGTAATTGTAACAACATAGTACATTCAGTTTTCTGCAAAGTACATTCAATTTTCTGTTCTTTCTGTGCACTCTACTGAACAATTGAAGAAATCTAATAGAAGAAGAATCATTTGGGTTTTCCTCTTGTGGGTTTTGCCCTGGTCATTGGACCTAACTCTCAGTGTCTCATATTTGTGCTTGGTTGTCTTCATATGATCCTTAAGTTTATGTTCTATCTACAATTGTTGTTTTGAAAAGTTGTGAAGAAGAAATCTGCACTCTAAGTAATTTTAACAACATAGTACATTCAGTTTTCTGCAAAGTACATTCAACTTTCTGCAAAGTACATTCAATTCCATTCAATTTTTTGCAAAGTACATTCAATTTTCTACAAATACATTTAGTTTTCTACATAGAACTTTCAAGTTCTGCAAAGAACTTTTAAATTTCTGCATAGAAGTTTCGGATTTTAACAAGTACAAGCCTCGATACTCCAAAGCCTTGCTGTCGAATGAGGGAGAGAGGGGCTCCTCCTCTTGAATTGAAAGGGGAGATCTCCCACGATCTAAGGCCAAACAAAGAAACTCTATTAAAAAAAAAAAAAAAAAAAAAAAAAAAAAAAAAAAAAAAAAAAAAAAAAAAAAATTGACACTAGATATCTACAACTCCCAAAAGACAGACCTGACTATAGATATTTAATACTCCCAATAGATATCTATCCATTAAACCCAATCTAACTCCAAGAAGCTCAGTTCCCAAACCTCTAAACCATATTAAACTGTGGATCTAATGATGGAATGTGGGAAGTCCTGTTTAGCTAAGATGCCCTGAAAATGGTGTTGGAAACATTGTATCTAAAAGCAAGAGAGTCATACCTCTTATTAACCAGGATTTGGAGAGCCTACTTCAACCTAAATCTAGGTTGTCAAAACTAAACCCCCAAATATTTGAGCAACCTACAGGGTTAACTCAATTAGTTGCTGCCATTAATGTCAATGCCAAATTTGGACCTCATAGAAGTTTACTATTTCACTATTTCAAATATCTATGTTTGATGATTCCATCAATGCTAGCATTTAAAATACATCTTGCAGAGTATTTTATTATTTGTAATTATCTTTGTGAAAATGTCTCACTATGATCCGAATTGGATCCATGAAAATTATTAGAGTTCTATGACTGTATCAAATCATGACAGACTTCAAACTTGTGAAGAATGAGCTATCAGGAAGACTTCTGGATAGTGGCAGTTTGTAGCCAGCAAGGAACGATGAGGACCTCCGTCAAAGAGCGTTGACCGAGGCCCATGGAGACCACACAGGACGCAGACTAGCAGTTAGGAAGTCCGATCAGAAAACGGAGGTCGTTTCTGATGCGCTAGGAAAAACCCCTCGAAATGGAAAGACCCCAAGCGCTCAGTCACAAGGAAAAGCCGAAAATCGTGGGAAAAGCGCCAAAGTGAAAGGCAGGTCCCGCGCCCCAAAAACCGGCGGAATATCGGAGGCATGTTGGGCGGTAAGCGAAATTGTCAAGAGCCCTAGCGATGCCATACAGCAAACGACATGTGTCAGGCGGATGAGAGAGAAAACCGCCTCTCATCGCGAGCTAACGTCCCGCAAGTCAACCGCGCGATAAGAGTGAACACCGTAGGATCTAGGGGCTCCAGATCTAACGGCGGAGGATGCACCCGATGGGAAACCGGATCTAGAGGGAGAATTAATCGACGGCATATAAAAGTCTGAAGCCCGACTTGACCGCTGAGTTGGCGGATGAATTATTATACAGAGTAACCGAAATACCGAACCGTTTGAGGAAGAGCTGGCGCAGTTTGTGGGAGAACAAGTGGCCACTTCCCTGTGAGACGTTACACAGTGGTGATGGCGCAGAGGCAGGGAACTCCAAGCGAACAGCAGCAGGCGATCCGAAGGGCGGAAGAGGTAACGAACAGTCATGAGACGTATTGGCTTTAAGCCATGAGCAGACAGAGAACAAGGGGAAGGAGAGGAAGAAAAAAACATTGTCAGAAAGAAGAGAACATTAAAGGAGGAGACAGAAGCAGACGCAGAGAGCCGAGCTGACCTGCAGAACTAAGGCAGCATTGAGCAAACAGAAGGCTTGAGAGGTTCAAGCAATCCCTGTGAAGATATCTGTCGGGAACTCAATACCAAATTGGACTCATCCCATCAAGACCAGTTAAAGTCGAGACTTAGTAAGAAAGAGTCTATGCACTCTAGTGGCTTGGGGAATCCAAGAACCACCCTACTGAGCATTCTCTGTTTCGAGAGACTCAATTTGAGTTCCTCGTTGTAAAAACTTTGCTTTAAGACACAATAAAAGAAGGCCACCACTGAAAGCTGGACCAGAGACGTAGCCCAGGAGGATTGGGTGAACTCATTAATTTGTTGTTCCCTGTATTTGCTTACTGTATTTCTCTCACTATTTTCCATTTTCCCGTGTCTATGTATTTTGCAATCTTATCGATCCGTTGCCTAAGATAACATAGACACACACCAACACATGAGTCTGTAATACCTTCATTCATTCATTAATTAACTGAGGTCACTCACGAGTGATTTTCAGATCAAGTAGTATCAGAGCCCTAGGTTGTTAAGGTTAGACAAGCTTGTGTTGGATTTAGCTGTTGAATGCTAACTAGATCAAAAGCTCAAATTAGGAGAAGGAGAGTTGGTCGAAACTAATCCTAAAATTGGTAGAGTCTATCCTCGAAAGACAATGTCAGAGGAAGGTTCTGTGGGGCCAGACCTTTAATTCTTAGATAGTTTCCTAGCCCTAAGGTCCATGGTATAGGAAATGTATAAGGACTTTATAAAACATAAAGATGAAGATTCATCAGGCTCCAAACAAGACAAAGTAGAAGATGAGTCTCTCCTCCATGACCACTCAAAAGGCAAAGGGAAAGAAGAAAGTTGTGTCACACCTCCTAATAGCCCTGAACACAAAAGGAAGGCATCTTTGATTAAACTAGATGTTAAATTTGATTTACCTATATATGATGAAGAGTTGAATGCAGAAAAGTTGGACAATTGGATTAGCCAAATTGATGTTTATTGCAGAGTGTAGAGTATCGACTCAGACAAGAGCAAGATTCAGCTGGCAAGCCTACACCTTGGAGGCACTGCCTTAGTTTAGTGGGAAGGCAAGACCCAAGCTGACATGAAAAGACATGGTAAGACCATTTCTGTCTGGAGTGAATTTGTTTCTGCAATCAAAAAGCAGTTCTATCCATTGGGCTACATGCAGCAAGCCATGATAAGCTAGCAAACTCTTCAACAGTTGAAAGGGCAAAGTGTACAAGGATACACCCAAGAATTCAGAAAGAGAGCCTTGATTCTAGGAATCTCATTAGACTCACTTGAGACTCTGTTGAAGTACATTGGTGGTCTACACAGCGACATGAGACACACTATCATCATGTTTAACCCCACTAGTACAGATGAGGTATCTGTTCAAGCTACTCATCTAGAAGTTAGAGGAAAGAATGGAAGTCCAGAAGTTGGGGGATCATCCCAACCCACTACAAGCAAGAATAAGGAGAAAAGAAAACAGAAATGGAAAGCAAGGAAGGCTAACACTGCACAGAAGAGCAAGTCTTCATGCACTCACTGTAAGAAGGATGGGCATGATGATGAGCACTGTTGGATTCTGCATCCAGAGCTGAGACCTAAGAAGTTCGAGGGCAAGAAGAAGAAAACTGTTGCAACTATTCAGAAAGATTTGGGGTCAGACTCAAGAGACGAAACAACTATTGCAGCCACAGGTATAAGAGGTAAGAATTTTGAAGCATCTACTAGTAATTCTGCAGAATTTACTATTGATGAAGACAATGAGAGAAAGACATGAGCTTTTCCATATTCGAGTTATTTCCAAACATCAAAATATTGATACTTTGTTTGATAGTGGCTCACAAGTAAATTTAATTTCTGAAGCAAATGTAAAGAAATTGGGATTAGTGACTACACCTCACAAGAAACCATACCCATTAAAATGGTTAAATGATAAAGCACAAGTACAAGTGACTAGACAATGCAAACTCAAGTTTTCTTCTGGGTCAGCATTTGTAGATGAGGTTGAGTTAGACATAATTCCTTTGGATTTATGTGGAATTGTTTTAGGAAGTCCTTACTTGTATGACAGAAAAGCTATTTTCTATAGAGCTGAGAACAAGTATCTACTTGTTAAAGATGGAATCGAATACTTTGTAAGAGCTCATAAGCTCAAGAATAATTATACTCTCATAAACTCAGGGTAGATGAAACGAATGATAAATTCATGCAAACAATTCTTACTGATGGTTGTAAACGAAAGAAACCTGATAAAACCAATGTATTTGAGAGTTGTAATGCTAAACAGCAAGTTGATTTAGAAAAAGTTGTTTCAGAGTATGCTATCTTGTTTCAAGAACCTAAAGGTCTGCCACCCAAAAAGGAAGTAGTGCGTGATATTATTTTGTAGCAAGATGCTCCATTGCCTAATATTGGAATGTACAGGTTGTCCGCTTTAAAGAACGCTGAAATCAAGAAGCAGGTGCAGGAATTGCTGGAGAAAGGGTTCATCGGACCTAGCACATCACCATGTGGGTCACCAATCGTCTTGGTGAGAAAGAAAGATGGCTCGTGGAGAATGTGCATTGATTACCGGGCACTGAATAAGATAACAATCAAAAACCGTTATCCCCTTCCTCGCATAGATGATCTTTTAGATCAATTGAAAGACGTTGTTTATTTTTCCAAGTTAGACTTGCATAGTGGATACCAACAAGTCAAAGTTGCATAGCAAGATGCATGGAAGACTGCTTTCAAAACAAAGCAAGGATTGTACAAGTGGCTGGTTATGCCTTTTGGCTTAACTAATGCTCCTGCTACTTTCATGAGACTAATGAATGATGTACTCAGACCTTTTCTTGATGATTTTGTTATTGTGTATCTGGGCGACATTCTGATATTTAGCAAAACATGGGAAGAACATTTAAAGCATGTTAAGCAGACACTAGATGTTTTAAAAAGGGAAAACTTTATGTTAAACTCTCAAAATGTGAATTTGACAAAACATCTCTGAATTATTTGGGACATATAGTAGGGGGTGGTGAATTGAAGATAGATTCCTCTAAAGTGGCAGTCATTGTGAATTGGCCTAAATCCAAATATGCTACAGAAGTTAGAAGCTTCTTAGGAGCAGCACAATATTGGAGAAAGTTCATTTCTAACTTCTTAACTGCAGCACCCTTACATGCTTTAACAGGATTGAACAAGGTGTTTCAATGGGGAGGCAAACAGTAGAAAGCCTTCGACACCTTGAAAGAAAAGATTAGTACAGCACCTGTACTAGCACTGCCTGATCTTCAAAGACCATTTGAGATCCAAATGGATGCCAGTGACTATTCCATGGGAGCAGTGTTGACATAGCACGGGAAACCCATATGTTATCATTCTGAGACATTTAATTCTGCAGTAGTTAACTATCCTATATATGATAAAGAATTGTATGCATTAGTACAGAGTGTGAAAAAGTAGAAACACTACTTAATGGGCAAAGAGACAGTAATACATACTGATCATCAACCACTTCAATATCTACACTCCCAAACTAAGTTGCAGCAATCATGACACTATAGATGGATGGGTTTTCTACAACAGTTTCATTTGGTCATCAAATATAAGAAGGGCATACACAATAAAGTTGCAGATATGTTATCTAGACCCATTATAAATGCATCTACTATACTTAAACATAATTCTGTGTTACATGAGAGCTACATTGAACAATATGCTCAAGATATAGACTTTAAAAATGTATATGCAACTTTAAGTCAAGGCAAATTAATAGAAAAATTGGATTATCATGTAAAGGACCGGCTCTTATATCATTGTGGGAAGCTTTGAATTCCACAAACTGAAAGAGTAAAGATAATTCGAGAAGCACACACTTCTCTAATATCAGGTCACTTTGGGGCAAGTAAAACAGTTGCACAACTGCAAAGATTTTGTTATTGGCCAAAAATGAATGAGACAGTTTCTAGATATGTACGAGGGTGTACTATGTGTGCTAAAGGCAAGCCCAGCAATAGAAAATTAGGCTTGTACACTCCATTACTAGTGCCTTCTCACCCTTGGGAAAGTGTTACCATGGATTTTGTTGGAGGACTGCCTAAATCTAGGAAAGGTCATGATTATTTGTATGTTGTTGTGGATAGGTTCAGCAAAATGTGTATTTTGATACCTTGTAATAAATAGATTACAGTTGAACAAACTGCAAAACTGTTCTTTCAACATGTATGGGTTCATTTTGGATTACCCACTTCCATTGTATCTGATCGAGGCATCCGATTTGTGGGAAAGTTTTGGTCAAGTCTGTGGGAACTGATGGACACCAAACTGAAGAAAAGCACAGCTTTTCATCCACAAACCGATGGCCAGACAGATGTAGTTAATAGGACAGTGATCCAGTTGCTCAAAGGATATTGCAACAAACATCCTAAGCTTTGGGATGAGCATTTGTGTTATGTGCAACATCCTTACAATAGAGCAAAACATTCTTCTACATAGAGATCTCCTTTTGAGACCTGTTTTGGTTTCACACCAAGGTCTACTTTGGATTTTGTCTTTGGTAAAGACACCACAGTTGAGGGACACAGCGATGTGGACAGGGCAACTAGGTCCATTGAACAAATCCAAGAGACAAGCAGTACAGGAACAGCTGGAAAAGAGCCAAGCCAAATACAAGGCCAGGCATGACAAGCATCGGATGGAGCATAGTTTCCAAGTTGGTGACCAATTTTGGCTGTATATCAACAAGGACATAATGCAAAGTGAAGGTAAAAAGCTAAAGCCTATCAGGTATGGACCTTTCAAGATACTTGAGAAAATTGGTGAGAATGTTTTTCGCCTTGATCTACCTGCTTACATGCACATCTATTCAGTTGTAAATGCAGATTGCTTGAGACTATTTGAATCTTCACTAATTGAGGATCCCGAAGAGCAGAGTCAATTGCCTTCCATTGATGACCTATTACCTGAATATCTTAATGAATTGCAGGAAGACACAGTTTTGGATAGAAAGGTAAGGACGACGTGCAGGAGAGATGTTGAGTACCTCAGAGTTGGGCTCAAGGGTTCAAAGTCGAGCAGTGCAAAGTGGATAGAGATTGGACAAGTGAGACAATTGTACCCTCACTTAGTCGATGCTTGAAAACCAACTTTTGGTGGTCCAAAAGCTTTTTCAGTGGGAAGGCTGTGATCCGAATTGGATCCATGAAAATTAGTAGAGTTCTATGACTGTATCAAATCAGGACAGACTTCAACCTTGTGAACAATGAACTATCAAGAAGACCTCTAGACAGTGGTAGTTTGTAGCCAGCAAGGAACGACGAGGACCTCGATCAAAGTGCGTTGATCGAGGCCCATGGAGACCACGCTGGACGCAAACTAGCAGTTAGGAAGTCCGATCAAAAAACAGAGGTTGTTTTTGATGCGCTGGGAAAAACCCCTTGAAATGGAAAGGCCCCAAGTGCTCGGTCACAAGGAAAAGACGAAAACCATGGGAAAAGCGCCAAAGCGAAAGGCGGGTCCCGCACCCCTAAACCGGCAGAATATCGGAGGCATGTTGGGCGGTAAGCGGAATTGTTAGGAGACCCAGCGATGCCATACAACGAACGACGCGTGTCCGGCAGATGAGAGAGAAAACCGCCTCTCATTGCAGGCTAACATCCGAGCAAGTCAACCGCGCGATAAGAGCGAACACCGTAAGATCTGGGGGCTCCAAATCTAATGGCAGAGGATGCGCCCAATGGGAAACCAGATCTGGAGGGAGAATAAGCGACGGCATATAAAAGTCTGAAGCCCAATTTGACTGTTGAGCGGCAGATGAATTATTACACAGAGTAACCGAAAAAACCGAACCGTTTGAGGAAGAGCTGACGCAATTCGTGGGAGGACAAGTGGTCACTTCCCTGTGAGACGTTACACAATGGCGATGACACAGAGGCAAGGAACTCCAAGCGAACAGCAGCAGGCGATTCGAAGGGGCGGAAGAGGAAACGAATAATCATGAGACGTATTGGCTTTAAGCCATGAACAGACAGAGAACAAGGGGAAGGAGAGGAAGAAAAAACACTGTCAGAAAGAAGAGAACAGTAAAGAAGGAGATAGAAGAGACAAAAGCAGACACAGAGAGTCGAGCTGACCTGCAGAGCTAAGGCAGCATCGAGCATACAGAAGGCTTGAGAGGTTCAAGCAATCCCTGTGAGGATATTTGTCGGGAATTGAGTACCAAATTGGACTCATCCCATCAAGACCAACTGAAGTCGAGACTTAGTAAGAAAGAGTCTGTGCACTCTAGTGGCTTGGGGAATTCAAAAACCACCCTACTGAGCATTCTCTGTTTCTAGAGACTCAATTTGAGCTCCTCGTTGTAAAAACTCTGCTTTAAGACACAAT
This sequence comes from Pinus taeda, assembly GCA_000404065.3. Classification (NCBI taxonomy): domain Eukaryota; kingdom Viridiplantae; phylum Streptophyta; class Pinopsida; order Pinales; family Pinaceae; genus Pinus; species Pinus taeda. The sequence goes on along the minus strand of APFE031625391.1, from coordinate 310,210 downwards.
AAAAGAATGCCACCACTGAAAGCTAGACCGGAAACGTAGCCCAGGAGGATTGGGTGAACTCATTATTAATTTGTTGTGTCCTTGTATTTGCTTACTGTGTTTCTCTTACTGTTTTCCATTTTCCCGTGTCGATGTATTTTGCAATCTTATCGATCCGTTGCCTAAGATAACATAAACACACACCAGCACATGAGTCTATAATACCTTCATTCATTCATTAATTAACTAATGCCACTCACGAGGTTATTTTCAGATCACACTATATGCATGTGTGGATGTATTTATCACTTGTTTATGGCTATATTGTAAGAAACAGCCCCCAACTTGTTGTACCTGTACCTGAAACAGCCTAAAATATCGTCAAAACGCAATCAAAATGTGGCCAAAATGTCTAGGTGGAGTTTCCTGATTTGGAAACGCCACTGAAATGTTTCAGCGGCGTTTCAGCCCAAATATGCTCTGTTTCCATGACATTCTTGCTTCTGCGAGCTCACTCAAGCACCCAAGAATGGTGTGGGACCCTTTTATAGCCAAAAAAGATTTAATCTACAACTAGATTTTATCTCTAATCACTCCACAAACTAATTTATCTCTAATCAATCTGTGCTCTAGTTCTGCTGAAAAAGTACCTTGTTCTATTGTTGTTAATGAATATGAGGGTGAGAATTATAAGAAGTGTAATTGTACTTGCCATTAGCTCATGTTTTATTTCATTTTCAGCATATATAGCCACATATAAATGTTGATTCTTGATGTAAAACTTCATGTATAAAGGCTGATTTTTGAATCCTGGATGTACAGCCTCATGTGAAAAGGATAATTTTGGATTTTGAATCATGTAATCATCTATGAGAGTTAATATATAGTGGGTTTTCCTTCTAAAATGTCATTCATTTGTCTCATTCTTTTTTTCTTGACAATGCGTTATTAACTTATTTGTAAAAAGTATTACATACATACATATATATATAGATTTCACACAACATTTTCATTTTCCCGGGTCGCATTTCCAGCCATACCCATTTCGGAAACTTCCAAACATTTCGGCTTTTATGCAACTTAGATTTATGGGGATCTAGTACAATGAGCACCGGCATTCTCTCCAGCTATCCTCAAAAACTCAGCAAGCTACCCATCTTCATACTACTGGAGCTTTTGCAACATGCTTTATAATTATTGCTCGATAGTCATGACATTTTGCCATGTTCTAAAAATTAAGTTTCCATTAACACCCAAAAAGTCTAAAATGTTTGTTTCCTCTGCAAAATAAAAAATGAAAAGAAGCAACAATTTTTCTCCATTCCCAGTTAGAAACAAATCCTACAGGCAAAATAGGTAAATATACACTCCTCCAATCTCTTGTAATCATGTAATAATGGTGAATGTAAATCAACATAATAAAGAAAGGTAAGGGGGCATGGATTCACTAGAGAGGATGGCAGAGTTTCAAACTATGTGCCCCCAAGTATCAACAACATAAAACACGAAATGAGTGGAAGCATGTTTTTAGAAATGTTAATCGCAAGCATCAAAAAATATCTCAAACTTTGGGGTAGTCTATGTAGGGCATGGCACAAAATGGGGAACAATAGGAAACTGTTTCCAAAAACAGGAACAACATTTTTCAGGTAAAATCTGCCTAGTCTCTTGGGTTTAGCTCAAGTGGTGTGGCAAACTGTTTGCGATCCTCTCCACCCGGGTTCAACTCTTGGGACACGTTGACCCATTGCGATAATCCTTGAAGAGTAGGTGACCCCTGGATAGAGCTCCCTCATTGAATTCTGGACATTTCAGCTCTTTCTAAGTCATAAACTAATGGTATATCTGGCTTGTGGGCTGTTGGTGTTCTGGCAACCAAAAGATTTGATCCTGGGCCTTGCCCAGATTACTCCAACAAGTTACCAATTCATAATGGTTAATAAATAAATTAAAAAGATTAAAAAAGAAAGAAAGAAATCAGCCTAAAAAAAGCCATCTCATAGTCATTTTCGTTTTGTTGGTCTCTACTCTATTTTCAAAAATCACAACTTAGAAATTCAAAAGGTTCTTAAGTTTTTCACTTCAAATGGCTTATATTTTACATGTTAGCATTAATGGACACTTTTAGGTTTATTGTAGGGGAACTTTCGTTTTGAAGGTCTTAAATAGTGCAAATACCCACCACCAATCACTTAATTTATTTAAAGAAAACATTGAGATATACAACATAGAAACCATTGGACCCTCTGCTGCAGGCCTTTAAAAGGCCATAGCAGGCCTAATAAGTGCATGGCCATACTATCGTCCATGACTACAGCATAAAAGAAAACAGATTAAATGTTGGTTGCAACTACCTACATACAAAAGTCTACTAAATGTGAAAGACTGCGAGCAGAGGAATTTTCATAACAGAAATAAGTTGTAACATAAACACACACAATGGCTTACCTGTACCATCTCACTGACAAAACTCAAGCCACCTGGCCCAATAATTGACCCTGCAAGTAAGTATCCAGTAATAACCTGCCAGAGTTGATATAAGTTACAAACCATCATGAAAATTAGTACTAAAATAAATGAAGCCAAGAGCTGCTAAGACTGTCCACATTTATGACAGGCCAATCTTATATCCAAAAAACTCAACTTCTGTTGAACCATTAATTTGTTAGGCATTTCTGGAAATATGAGAAACTGACCGGCTGCCCAAGACAAGCAAATACAATGCCACCAATTGCGGCAGAGACAATGACGACTACTAAATCGAAAATGAATCTGCATGGATACCAATACAAACCATAGAAGTTAAGCTAGAAGGTATGAGAATGATTCTAAAGCTTGAAAACATTGAATTGAGCTAAATAACTTTCATATGATCACAGGGATAAATATCAAGCTTTATATGAAACAACTTACAGAAAAATCTTTAAAAGAAATATTTATACCTCACATCCAACTTCAGTATTGGATATTTTGATTTCGGATTAGACATTATGAAAACATTGTCCTGAAAATACATCCATATAAAAGCATATTAACAAAAAACAAGACGAATCTCTAAGAAAGTTTATTTAAGTTTAGGACTCTCATAGCAATTAAACTTCATTAGAGAGTTATTGGAAGTACTAAACCTCACCAAAAATTAAGATTCACCTTTCTATCAATTAATGTCGGCATATCATCTTCTCCATTCTCATTGTCCAAGCTAAAAACATCCTGCAATTGGAATGATCGTGTTCCACTGTGAAGGAAATCAAGCAAATTCTGCACGAAGTTAGACTTCAGAATAAAGAGATTGTCTTAAAAATGATCTGGCAAAATATCAATATGAGATTTTGCATGACCTAATCCAATATTTAGTTCTGCATATTTCACAAGAAAACCATCTTATTCATCGCCCTAAGAAAATGAACTATTATATACAAATCGTTTTTTTAACCAGAATGAAAAACTCTGGAGAATTGGTAACTTCGAAAGATTAGCCACCACTATTACACCAGGTACAACTATTTCATAAGTGCCACAAACAGACCAGCTACAACATGTCTCCAGAGACTTGAACCCACGTAGCTGGGGAAATGAATTGTTCACCAAACTACTCAATCTATAAGATCCTTTGACATATTATATACCAAACTTAAGACTACTAAATTCAATTAGAAAAATGCATTTTTCACATCAACTGCAAATACAGGGCGAAAATATGGAAATGTAGGTCTCACTTTTCTTCTTTAGTCTCATTTTTCTTGGGCTTGTCATGAGTAACCCGAGCCACAGTCTCCAGTACTGCCTGAGCAATATATTTATATCAGTATATGTTAAAAACTTGCAAAGCAAACCTCAGCTTCTGTTGTGTACTAAATAAAGCTAAAAGATAACAAAATTGCTGCATATAAAACAGAATCAACTAAAATTGTATCTTGATTTATCTCCGTGTCTTCAAATACATAAAAAGCATATGGGCTTATGGTAGATGGTGAAACAACCTTGGGTTATTCTTGAGCATGTTGTCTAAAGCATACTGTAATTTGCAACTTGTATGCTTCAATCCAATCCAAAATTTGAAACCCAAATTTCAATTAAAACTTAAAAGGTTTTGGAGTGTACCTATTCAGATTAATAGATATATGTTCTAAGTTATAGCAAATCACTACATAAACCAAATCCTTTTACAATGAACTAATTTGATACATGTAGAATACATATTCAAGGCTTTCTGTCTAAGGTTAATGTTCAGAATATGATGTAAAAACTATATATTGTTGGCAACTAGTCTAATTCTCATGGTCCAAAACTTGGGAGTTCAAGTTTAAGTAAGCAAGTGATTTTGGCATGCACCCATAGGCATTAGAACGAATATTTTCTAATACCCACTAAAAGACCAGTTTTAGTCATCTCTGTTCATGTGTACACATTATTTAGAAATCAAATAAAATAAAACTATCTTAATGTCTGTAAACAACCAAAATAGGCCTATAGGACTAGGAAGAACATTTGACAACAGCAGTAAGGAATGCTTAGAGCATCTCCTGAGAAGTTCTAAAATCTTAGGTTAAGTAGGAAAGGAATTACATACAATAAAATAGAAAAAAGAAGAACCAAAAAGGATAACACTTGAAAATGAGATACATAATACCCCAGGGCAAGAAAGAATCCTAGTCAGTGTTGTGCCATGATAAGTCCTCTAAAACACAAATAAGACAATGGGGTCCATGGAAGAGTTACATCCTGGCAAGTATCCAAATCAGAAGAGGAGACATCATCATCATCTACTAGAAATTGCAATGCCTAAGACTGACAATGTCCTCTGGAGAATGACCAGTGCTAAGAGGCCTTGGCTGTACTATGCTAGGGAGAAGTTCAGGAATCCTTGTTGTACCTCCCCTAACATTCAAAGTAGATGAATCACCTGCAACAGAGAAGAAACTTGGTAATGGGCATCTATCCACTGCTCTATGATGAGAGAGGAAAGGTCTCCATTCCCCTATGCTGAGTGCAAATAGTGGTAAGATGAGGTGGCATCATGATCTCTAGTGCAAGGTAGGTACCATCTCCCTATGCTATTACTGTATGTAAAGTAACACAGTTAGATAGATTTCTTGAAGCCAGATCAGATTTAATGTTCGATAAAATTTCTCAAAACAAAAATAAAACTAATTTCTTCGGATCTGAAAATTTATAACAAAAAATACTCTGGGTTCCTACCTGAGTTATGCACAGAAAAAATAAAAAATAAAACCATGCACATAAAAATTATTTGACACAGTTTTACCCTAGAAACCCCAAATGGAGAAAACCAGCAAACTTGGACTCTCTATTCAGCTTCAGAAAATTGATTACAGCAACTATTTTTCAGGATTTTTAACAGCAGCAAATCACTCAGAAATTTCGGCGGTTCGACCCAGCAAAAAAGTAGTTGTACAGTCTGATGCAAATCAGCCTGTATGGCCCAGCCAATCAGTCCACAATTTGGCCTTCTTCAGCCCACACGAATTGACCAATTCATCCCTCTCATATCAGTCTAATCTCTGTTCAATCAAATCAACTTGTACGCCTTGGTATCTCAACCTCCACAAGTCTATTTGCAGCCCTTGAAAGATAGCCTCTTCCTTGATCCAAACTCTGTTGTCACGTTGATCACCTGTCATTGCTGAATGCCCAGCTCTTGTGCCAAATCAAACTGATCCCTCCAACGGCCCTATTGTCGCACAAATTGTACAGGCACAGTGCGACAATGGCTCTGATTGGGGGATGTCACTCTTATCCCCGAGCTCTCCGTTCTAGCTGTCTCCCAACAACAAGCTATGGGGGCTAGTCCCTCTGGAAGATAGAAATACAAGACTTGTTGGAAGACTTGTTGGCAACCAACAAATCCAGGAGACACAATTGAATGGCCAAGCCACTTGGTTACTTTAGCAAGATTTATAGATTAGATCAGATTTAGATGTGATACCAGTGCCTAAAGGAGTAAATTTCTTGTTTTATATCAATTAAATACCAAGAAACCGGATGAACAACCGTTGCTTGAATGCTTAAATATCCTGTATGCTATGCAAATCCTAAGACTTAGGTGTGATGCAAGAATCTTGATTACTTTTATTTAGATGCCTACTATTTTGAAGCTTGTCTCTAGAGAAGGTTGTGAGAAAGAGGCCAAGGGGAAGCAAACAAAGACTTGATTAACGATACCTCCCCTTAGGTACTAATCAGCCAATGCCTCCAGCGCTGGAGACGCTGTGGCTCTAATGACTGCAAGGTCACCGTGTTAACCACTAAAGAGGTGCTAGGCTCCTCAAGCTAGGCGAGAAAGGTGGTCCTATTATCTATCAACCAAGTTTATGCTTTGGAGGTAAGTTATTAATGCAAGACTAGCTTAGGATGCTTCATGCAAGATTATGAATGTTCTCGAATTAAGATTGCTTAGTGACTTTAAGTACTTTGTTATAATTATCTTATGTCAAGAATACTTAACCGATGAATGGAAAGACAATCTTAGTAACAAGAATATGTGTGAATGTAAGAAGTGCCAACAAGAAGCAATAGATATTCACAATACAATTGCTCAAGTGTTCATAGATCACAAAAATGCCCAAGATAAAGATATCACCCACGAGAGATACAAATCATGAAACGATAATGAAATTAATGGCAAGTAGAACTAGAACACTTATTCACAAATATCCAATGATTCCTTCTCAAATTCCTTTTTTTAGACAATTAGGAGTTTTTCCAAGATAAGGCCAATTATTTAAGAGATATTGAAACAAGAGATGCAATCAGCTTGGTAAGTCTTCAAGTTAGGAACACTTAGATTTCAGATGCCAATATACCAATTAGATTTTCAATTGCTCAAGAGGCATTCAATGATATTCAACTAGATTCACAATTACTCATCTCTGAGATTGATTCACTTAGGAAACCAATGTATTAGTGCGATAGCAATGAGATATTTCACCAACTTGTCAAATCATTTAGAAAAAAAAAAAATATGTAAACAATGTTTTCAACTACGAGTAATTGTTATGGAGCATGAAACAATGAAAGCACTTTATGTAATGACAAGCAACAAACAACTATATGACAGCTGTAGGTTACTTATATTAAGATGATATTCAGTAAGCAGCAAATAAACTTATGACAGCGGCAAGCTACAGAGAATTAGTCTTATGCTAAGTGCGTCAACAGTCCCAAAATACTTATCTCCTTATCCTAAATCGAGATGAGAGCAACTAACATAAAATGTAAATCATGAGAAGATGCTTCAATCACTGCTACATATCAAACTTCAAGATGCTAATGACAGTCATTCACTTTTCATGAAACAAGCCAAGAAATCCTTATCAAATTCTTCCAAAGATTAGTCAATAAAGTTAGGTTGCTTGTCAATAAAATTTTAGAGCTCTTTGATGAAGATTTTACCACTGTTATGAAAGATTGACTAACTGTAACAAACAGTGATAAGGGTAAGGGTTAGAAAGTGCAAACCAATTAGGCTCTAGGCCTAGAACAAAGCTAGTTCTCTTGCTCACAATTTATCCACTATTAGACTACCTGCAAACACAAGATTTGGTCCAAAATTCACTACAATAAACCAAGATATTAGCCCAGAAATCAATTCATTGCCAAACAGTGAGGAAAACAGGACAACAAGGCCAAGTGAGGCCCATGGCTAGGGTTGCAGAGACCTTAAAGCCTGCCATCCAGTGCAAGAGAGATCTGTGGCCTTAGAAAAATAGTCCTTTAGGCTTGCGACTGAGTGAGGAAGGCTGCCAAGGAAGGAGAGAAGCCATGGCAGGCAGGAGGAGGGGACTAAAGGGTCAAGGCAGGAGGTTAAGGGTCAGTGGAGAGGAAAGAGGGAAAGCCAAAGCAGGGGATGAGGCCTTTAGGCCTGCGGCTAGGCCCACAGGGCCGAAAAAAGCTCACGGCCAAGGGGAAAAAGGTCACGACCAGCCTTAGGGGGCTAGATCAAGCCTGAGGCCAAGGGTTGGAGGAAGAAAAGGGCAGCAGCTAGGGCTTGAGGAGGACGTTGAGCCTAGAAGCCCGTAAAAAGATTGAAAACCCTCCCCAAAATATTCAATTCGCTTCAAATCTTCAATTTCACTGCAAAATTCCTTGTTGTTTGTCCTGCAAAAATTCTAGAGACTAGATCTTACCCTCAAGGGCCTAGATCTAGCTCAAAAAACCCAGAAATCTCTTTGAATCACTTGGATATGACCTGTACAAATGATAGAGCTACGCAACTCACTTTAGCAACATGTCTATTCTCTTGTATGGAGAAGGGATACATCTCCTCTATCGGGTATGTAGGAAAAAAAAAGGATATAGAGTATGCAGTGGAATGTCTAATCACGACCCAAAATGACACCAACAACAACCAGCAGTTGCATGCAGATATCCAATCCTTGCTGAGAAAGAATGATCGGGTTTTTGGGGAGATTCCCCCAAGGATACCTCCTAACCAGGGATTTGAGCACACCGTTGAGTTGGAGGAGGGGGCCAAGTATGCCTTTTTAATCCATTTGTTCTTGCCTTCACCCTAGGACATGCAAAATTCCTTGTTGTTGGTCCTGCAAAAATTCTAGAGACAAGATCTTACCCTCAAGGGCCTAGATCTAGCTCAAAAAACCCAGAAATCTCTTTGAATCACTTGGATATGACCTGTACAAATGATAGAGCTAGGCAACTCACTTTAGCAACATGTCTATTCTCTTGTATGGAGAAGGGATACATCTCCTCTATCGGGTATGTACGAAAAAAAAAGGATATAGAGTATGCAGTGGAATGTCTAATCACGACCCAAAATGACACCAACAACAACCAGCAGTTGCATGCAGATATCCAATCCTTGCTGAGAAAGAATGATCGGGTTTTTGGGGAGATTCCCCCAGGGATACCTCCTAACCAGGGATTTGAGCACACCATTGAGTTGGAGGAGGGGGCCAAGTATGCCTTTTTAATCCATTTGTTCTTGCCTTCACCCTAGGACATACATGGAAGGCTGCAAAAATACCCAAAACCCCAATATATATAAAAATTTCAAAATCCCAAACCTGAGCTGCAAAACAAGGGTTATAAAATATTATTCTACAAAAAATATTTTACAAAAATATATTTACAAATATACGAAATATACAATGCTTGAAAAGAATTTTTGGAGAATAAATTTTTTTATGAAATTTGACAATGGCTAGATGTATTTTGAAAGATAGATATTAACCACAGCCTTAGCGAAGTAGGAAAACCACATACAATATTTGAAGCCCAAACAAGGTCAGTCTGTGCCCATAGTATGTGAACTTGGAGCCCAAGAACAACGGAACCTGCAAACTCTATATATATTTCTTAAGAAAAATCGTTAGATCATACAATGAATCAGATCACCTAAGATAAGCCCAAAACTTACCAATAGAATGTTCCTATCATCTACAAATGAAATAACAATTCATATGATATCGAAGCACAATAAAGGAAAGCACATACCTAGCACACACCATAGATCAATGAGACAAAGACATCGTGAAGTGTACCCCAAATTCTTTTATTATGAGATTCAAACGTTCCCAGCAGAACAGTGGCTTCACACTAGCATTTACAAAATTACATCTGACCAAAGATCATCATGATCTATATAATCTACGATTGATCTATATCATCATAGATTACATAGACATCTTTTTATATCGCATAAAACCAGCAATAACCTGGGTTAGATTAAAATAGATTTAATTCAAAGTTTTGCATCTTAGAATAAAATTGTGTTAATTTCTAGTTATTCTTTTGCAAATCATCAGGAAAATCCCACAAATCATATAAACCCAAAACATTGGGAAACTGGTCCCATCATATTCAGTCCAAGCCACTATCCCAAACGAAAAAGGAGTTGCTCTAAGGTCCGGACTGGGTGGTTATCCCCCTTGTTGTTGCCATAGATTTCTGAGGACTCAACAGAACCCTCCATTGAAGATAATTTCAGGACCCTTCCAATCGGTCTTCATATAGAACATTGGTATCCATGGTGGACTAAACCATTAAACACTTTGTGTTGCCCTTCTTCTACTTGATCACTAAATGAAATTGTTGTAGCAACCCCATCCACTTGTAATGTCTAGTCTTTTGTAGCCAGTGTTGATAATATCGGTATCGGGAAAATATCGGCGAGGGTCCAGAAAATATCTTATTGGCAATATTGGCGAAAATATCGGCAAGCATAAAAAATGCATAATATATTCATTTTTTTCAGATTTTTAAACATATAAAGTAATAACAACATGAAATAAACACATTGGCACATAAATATGAAGAAAACACTGATATATATGATGTCAAATAGAAATGATATATCAAAGGCAATACCAAATCCTGTTGATCCCTGATAATTGTCCATTCAAGGACTCAAATGTGGAGAAACAATACAAAATAACATCACATATATAAAAGTATCTCATCATCATGAGTTATATGTAGCATAACAAATAAAACTAGCAACTATCTATCTGAAATCACTGCCCTCTCCCCCTTTTACGGGAAAACATGATGGGTTGTTTGCCAGGCCTGCCCTAGTAGTAGAAGGCCCTGACCCTGCCTCTGCACCTAATGTCGAATAATGAGTCCTAGGTATGGGGCTATGCTCTCCTATATCTATAGCAGATGGTGTTGATGCTGATGCTCCCGCAGTGTCCTCCTCCTCCTCCTCCTGCTGCTCCTCTAAGTGCTGTTGCTCCTCTGACTCTGAGTCCTCTTGTTGCCCCTGCTCTAATGGATCATCTACCACTGGCTCTAACCATGAAGGTGATTCCTCCAATATGGGCTCCTCAGACTCCACCCTCCACGGAGACAATACATCAATATTGTCTAAGGAAATGGCATTTGGATCCATTGGTGATTCTATTTGCCTCACTCGAAGTCGGATGTTGCAATGCACATACACCAAATCGTTGAGGCGTGCGAACTCCAACCTGTAAGAGTGTCAAAAAAAGTAATGAGTCTTGACTCTTGACTCTTGACACTTGAAGGTCATAAATTAAAAATTAAAAATTACAATAAGTGTAATTGCTCAACTGAAGGCTTGAGCTCAAAGTTATACCTATTGCGCTTTTTGGCGTGTATTTTCTCAAATACACTCCAATTGCGCTCACACCCTGAAGAGCTACATGTTTGACTCAAGATTCGTATGGCCAATTTTTGCGAATTTGGTGCCCTTGCACTATAGCTTCGCCACCAAATATCTACAACAAAATAATGAATTCAAAAACTTAAAACATAATTAAACTTTCAAATAAAAGTTACATAATTGAATTTAAAAAAAATAGAATTATAAATTTATAAGTAAGGAAATTCTAAATTGAAAATTCTAATTTCTAATGAGTGATGACTTGTCACTTACGTGGCATGAAGAGGGTCCTTTCCCTAATAGCATCATCAAAGCCAAATAGGCCAACACAATCCCGATAAGACTGTATCTCACGATTGATTTTGCTACGAAGCTCAGGATTAGGTACCATCCTCTGAATACAGGAATGGAGTCGTTCCATCACCTCGCCATCAAAATCAAAGTTGCATTTGTATGAAAATGCGGGGTTGAGGAAGAGTGATGCTGCATGAATGGGTCGATGAAGCATCCCTGTCCACCGACTATCGATCACATCCCATAACATCATCTACCTATCAAGGCCAGTAGAACCCTTGTCTGCATAATAGGAATGAATGGCCTCCTTGGCCCTATCCATGCCCTCATACAAAGAAGGCATTACAGGCTTCTCTCCATCCACCAATCTAAGAACCTTTACTATAAGTTCGCTAACTGCACATGCTTCTTCTACTCCATGCCAAAATGTCTCAGAGTACACCATTTTTGCAATGGCTTTCCCATCAAGTCTCCTGTTGTATCTGCAATTACGCCAATCATCAGACACAAACATTTGCTTCAACTCGAACTGACATCGAAGCAAAGACTGAAGAGTAATAAAGGTTGTGGCAAAACGTGTGATGGCAAGACAACGCAACTCCTTGTTTCTAGTGAACCTCCTCATAAGGCTAAGAACAAAAGCATGGTTATAAATAAACTTGGGGATGCTCCTAGCCATATCAACCGCCTCCTTGATGAAGGAGAGTTTCCCCATATCCTCAAGCAACAAATCGAGACAATGCACTGCACATGGAGTCCAAAACAATGTGGGATGCCTCTCCATAAGCATTCTGCCGGCAGACACATAATTAGTTGCATTGCCTGTTATGACTTGCACCACATTCTGCACACCAATCTCCCGAATGAACCCATCTAACAACTCATATCGTTGCTGCATCTTTGATATGTTCTGATGCATCCAACGATTTAATGAACATGGTCCTTTAGGACAATGTACCAAGAAATTTAGAAGGGTCCTACCCTTCCTATCTGTCCAACCATCAGACATCACTGTGCATCTAGTAACTTCCCATGTCTTTTTCAACTCCGCCAATCTAGACTTGATGCCATGTTTTTCTGCTTGAAGAATTGGCCCCCGCAACTCCTCATATGTGGCACTTTTGTACCCTCGGCCCACAACAGCAATAGCATCACACATTGGTTGCCGAAATGGATTGGTTTTGGTGATGCTGAGAGGTAAGTCGCTCCAAAAAATACACCTCCCCATGACTCTATCTACTTCTTGCTTCTCCTTCTTTTTAACAAGCAATTTTATGCCAAGTTGTGCTCCAGCTCCTGTTCATGGAACAAAAAATGATGACCTCGCAGTCACACTAGCAGTAGCATGTGATGGTGTGCCAACTGTGGAGCCCCTCCCACTAGGGCCACTACCCTCAACACCAAAATCAGGAGAAGATATCCCGAAAGATCTACCTGCACGTTCAGCTTTGTTTCTTTCTGCCTCTTCCTTCTTTTTGTCCTTTTCATCAATTCCTTCAAGAGCTTTTTGTATAAGCTCTGGACTAAAAACTGTACAAACCCCAACATCATGTCCACTAAGTCTAGCAAGATGGTATTTCAGTCGTGTAATCCCACCTGTCACCTTGGTCCCACACAATTTGCATGTAAGATATGCACGATTTGTCCCACCATCAGGACTCCCATACTCCCAAAATGGGTCCAAGGCTTTTGGCATATTTGTATTTTGTAGTGGGCTAACTCAAAAGGAAACCTAGGGCACCAAAAAAAAATTGGAATTAGTAAATTAATAAGTAATACAAAATTACAAATAAGTTAATAACCACATCATTTTACAAAACAGTTTTAACTTTTTTGCTACATTATTTGCAAATTTGCAATTTTGCAATGGGCATGAAAAAGAGAGCAGACTTAAGAGGGCAGTGAGCTTGTATCATGCAATAATTGCCACATTAACCAAAGATGACAAGCAATGAAAGAGCCTAACAATGCAAATTATATGCCAAGGAAATGAGGTGACTATATATTACTTATTATATCACTGTTACGTAATTATACCACTGCTGTAGGTGCATTATCAGACCTCGGTATTCAACAAACAGTCTTCCAAAATTCACTTGTATGACACCAGTCTTTCAGACAAGGTTCCTTATGAATTAGATTTATTTCTTCATTAATTTATAGAGACTTTAGAAGCCAAATTTTACCATTGTTAACTTATTACCAGAGATCCAAATCATTCATATTAAACGCTGAAACTAGCATGTCAATCCTAAAAATTTATGAAAAAAACGCTAAACAGTGACTCACTGACTAACAAATGAATGCAAATGATTTCTCAATATATTATGGTGACTGTTAATTAGTTTTCTGGCCACTGTTTAGATGTATTATACCACTGTAAAGTTGTAAACAATGTTTCTCGAAGCTGCAAGTGAAACAGTGAGGAAGAGAGAGGGATAAGGAGGCAAACTTAAAAGTTAAAAGTTACAAATAGCAGTGCAGTATTATTTGGCAACAGATTCCACTTTCTTGCTTAATGATTTGCTATCTTATACTCAAAATAATGTTCATGTGACTCCTCTTTGGCAGGCATGATATGATGCTAGAGTCATCTCGATTGATAGGAAGCCCCATCAACTTTCTTGTGCTTGCAAGTTTTATGTGAATTTTTATTGTGCTTGTATAGAAGATGTGCTTGATAAGTTGATATTGAGCACCGGCCACTAGTTGCAAGCAAGAAAACAAAACTTGGGATTGAGAAACTTAGTGTTTTGCAAGCACCATATCAGTTGAATGTGCAGCCCAATCTGACTGACAAAGTAGAGTTTTGGGGTGGAGATTCTTCATCACTACGTATGCCAGCACTTATTAATGAATCTATAAAATGAGACAAGCACTGAATTTTCAGTTTAGAATGGTAAATCTCTATAATAAATTGTGCCATCTTGTTCTTACTGGAGTGTTTGTATGCCTCTGGGAATGTAGAAAAGTGTGATAGGGTGGGCCAACACTATACAGTCATCATGGTGCGGGATGTGCAACACTGCAAACAGATGTGGAATGTAATCCTGTTATAACTTCTAAAAGGTTACACCGTTACAATATATTTCTGGGGAAAAATGAGTAAGCGAAGGGTTCCTAGTGAAGACTAACATTAATCAAATTATCTTATGTGTATAAAATTTAAAGGTATATAATATTAAAATCTATGATGATAACTTTAAAACCCTTGCATTTTGAAATGGAAAACAAAAATCAAGCAAAATGATTGTGTAGGGAAGAAATAAGATTGTCTCACTGTTCTTGGCACTTGCAGCTTAGAGAAATCTTCGTTGTTGGTAACTTGGTGGCAATAATGGCTATGGAACGTTCAAACCCTCCTTGGCAGCAACCACATTCCTTCTCCAGCAATCAGAAAAATAAAATGACATGAAAAAAACCAAAAACGGATTTTTATAGACCGCGCGGAAAATTTTGCCTGTCACCGAGCGATTTTTTCCATCGTCGCGAGATATTTTCGGGAGCCGAAAATATCGCAATATTTTGTCGGCGATATCTCGGCTCGCCGAAAATATCGCGGTATTTCTTAATATCGCCGATATCTCGGCGATATTATCAACACTGGTTGCAGCTTACTCTATCCCTACAGGCGTTGTAGTGGCTGGTGATCTGTGTGGATTAGTATCTCCTTTCCCATCAAATAGTGTTTCCACTTCTTCACAACTTGCACTGGGGCATAGAGCTCCTTGTTGTAGGTAGGGTAGTTGAGAATTGTCCTATGAAATACTTCAAAATGGTTGCATGGAGGCCTTCATTCTTGCATCAAGATCGCTCCCATAGCATACCCACCCACATTTGTCTCCAATTTGAAGGGTTGTTGCAACTTTGGTAATGCCAGTACTGGTGCTTGACTAATCTTTTTTTTTAACTCCTTAAAGGCCCTTTGTTGACCCTTTCCCCAGTGGAAACTCTTGCCACTCACTGTTATGGCATGGAGTGGAGTTGCTACTACTGAAAACGAGGCGATGAATTTTCTCAGGTACTGTGTTGCCCTAACGAAACTCCTGACCTCAAAAAAATTAGTAGTCAATGGCCACTTTATGATGACCTCCATCTTGGCAAGATCTATCTTTAGTTCTCTTCCAACTATCACATACCCCAGAGACACCAAAGAATGATGTGCAAACTCACACTTCTTGAGATTTGATAGTAGCTAGTGCTTCTTAAATATCTCTAGCAACTGCATCAAATGTGAGATGTGCTCCTCCTAGGTAGCATTGTATACCAATACATCATCCAAATAGACAATAACAAATGAATCTATGAAAGGGCGCAGTATATCATTCATTAACCTCATAAACGTAGTTGGTGCATTGCAAAGGTCAAACGGCATGACTAACCACTCATAAAAACATTTCCTGGTTTTCAAGGTGGTCTTCCAAGTATCTTCTTATCTTACCCAAACCTGGTGATATCCTGAATTTAAGTCTAGTTTGGTGAAGTATTTGACTTGTTGTAACTGATCTAACAAATCAACTACCCTAGGCAAGGGGTACTTGTTCTTGAGCGTAATTTTGTTCTCTTCATCATGATCACGTGACCAACTCCTTTTTCATGCATAATGGGGGCTTACGTGACATTCTCTCGAATTATGGTGGTCAAAATAGGAAGGTCAAATTTTAAGCGGCATAGCTTTTGCATAAGGACTCCAATTGAGGTGATTCATTGTGTCATTGGAAAGGTTTTTCTGTGCAGAATAGCACAAAAAAGTGTGGCACTTAAGCGGCAAAGTCTTACCCAAAAAAACCTCATTTGATGCCTCAAACTACTCCCAAAAGGTTCTAGACCCCAATTTGCCAAACTGGGTCCCATTGGTAAAAATGGTCATGTGAGTTGATTCTTCCACTTTTTCTACTCTAAAAGCTTCAAGATGGATGACAAACAAAATAATGATCCAATCTAGGTCATTGTCCCCCAAACAAAATATGTTAGGAGTTTGCTTGACGGATTCAGAGTGACAAATTCCAAAATCTTGTCTACTACTATGGGGAAAGGGCTAAAACTTTTAGCCAAGACTAACTCTAAGGTAGTTAACGAGTCAATATATAGGCCACTAGTGGGCAGCCTGACATATCCTACAACCACTAGACATGATCAGAATTTTGCTATGAACTTCATTTCCAAATTCATGATAGTCGCAAAAGTAGAGCACTAGACTACAACAAAGCGAGCGTTGATATGCGAAAGGAACATTTGCCCTTGGCATTATGTATAGCAAAAGAAGGGACCCTCAACTAAGTGGCTATATAGATTCATACTGGGTAGGTTATGTCAATGATAGAAAATCTACTTCTAGATATGTCTTTATTGTTGGCACAAGCGTAGTCTCATGAACAAATCGGTAGTAGCATGTAGGAGCCCTTTCATCAACAGAAGCAAAACATTGAGCAGTGAAAGGAACATGTGAGGTAGTTTGACACAACAGGATGCATTCAGATATTCAGATGCAATAAATAGAGCCAATGTCCCTACTAAGTGACAATAAACGAGTGATAAAACGTTCCAAACATCCAATCTTCCACAGCATATCAAACATTTTGATGTACATCACCACTTCATCAAACAGCCTGTACAAGATGGATTTATCAAGATGCAGTATTGTCTCATAAAGGATCAAAATGCAGACATTCTCACCAAGCCTTCAAGTCCTAACAATATGTACAATTCCAAGACAAGCTTGGTGTACTTGGTAGATTGACCACTAAGGGAGGGTATAAAAGTAAATATTAGTTTAATAATGGTCATTAGACACTGAGACATTAATAAAGTCAATTGGACTTCAGTTTATTTTATTATTTGTACGTCTTATAATTTATTTCACCTCAGTATGTATTTTGGTCTATCCCGCATTCATAAAGTGGATTAACTTGACTACATTGTAACCTATAAAGAAGGCTTTTGCTTTCTCACTATTCACTAAATACAAAGAACTCTTTTTGAGTTTTCTTGGTTTCTTTATGTTCTTGTTTCTAGAATAGTGAAGGAATAAGACTTCACTTTCCTCAAACAAGGAGTATTTCCACTTAGACTAGATCACATGGCAAGTTCACCAAAGTTCATCAATAATTTAACAACAGGTGTCTCCACTTGAGGCCAAGAGCATGGACAGTTGAACTCACTTCCCTAATCAATGTGCATTGTCTAAGAAGACTATTGCAAGGGTAATTTAACCTCAATACTTGATAAAACGAGGAAGTCACTCTTGTAGAGGGGTTGGAATTTTCTTCTAGCAGCAGCAGCATTCTCTCTTCATCTCTTTCCTCTATTATACTCTAGTTTTTATTACTTTGCGCCAGGATTATCATTGAATCACTTCCGTATTCTATCTCTAGTTACAACCAACCTTTGGCTAATGCAGAATAAGATTTTACTATGTTTTCTTTCAGGCTCTTCAAATTTGTTAGTGCATTGTTATTTCTTTGCATGGTATTTTAGAAGTTTTTAGGCCTTTATTATGATCATGCTTATCACTTAGATCACCTCCCTATTTCTCCACCATATTTATGTAAAATTTCCTTAAATTGCAGCAACTGGAAATTTATTCTTCTAACTGATTAATTATGCAGTTTATTTGCTACAGCAAACAATGAATAAATCACATTGCAATCTTTCACAAAAATAAATAAATATATATATATTGCAGAAATAAACTAGAAACTGAGAAAATGATAGCGCAGACAATAAAATTGACACCGTTATTTTTGAACAATTGTCCCTGAAAAATCCCAAGTTGGGAAAACCGATGCAGCAGAGGAGATTTTTATTATTATGCAACAGCGAAATTTCTAGGTACAATCTGGATTCCAAACTGGCAATCCACTCCTGAGAAACACTGGCAAAATATTAGAGAGAATTTTCTCTCTCCACAAGCAATCCCACCATAACCTACTTCAGAAAACTGGTCCTCAAAGAACCCTTGCGCAGACCCTCACACTCATAGCATGGATTTGCCTCTGATCAAGTCGTTCTGCGTTCTATTGCCTCTAGAAGTGATTCTCCAACCTTCTAGAAAATTATCTTGGCCTCCGACCCCTGAATCTACCTCCTCTTCAACTAAATCACATTGCCTCTAAAGCTGCCTGCACAGGCCTCCTATGGAATATCTTGGTCTCTCTCAGTTGATTCTCTGAAACTGGAAATTCCTCTGGAATTCACTTTTGTTGCTCCCTCATTGTCTTTGCGTCCCTTTTGGCTCAAACTTCTCTCCCTTGCTCGATCTCTACTCGATCTGCCAAGGAACTCGACCTCACAAGTGTATTCTTCATCTATCCATCGAGTTGCTCTTATAATCTCTCGTTGGTGAACCAACAGCCATGGTTAAATCTCCATCAACAACTAAGATCATCTCAAACTCCATCCATATGAGTTTCTAGAGAATTTTCACCTCTCAATATTAATTGTTGTTAATTAATCATTTTTCCTAAGTTAGACTTAGGAAATATTCATTATTGATCAATTACCTTAATTGAGCCATCTCTAGGTGTTTTCTCCTGAAACATTTTCTGGGTTTTGGAGATCTAGTGTTTCTTAGCTTCTCTAACCAAAGTTGAGATTAGAACACCTGACTGATACTACAAAAACTAACAATTTAGGCTATTGCACGCAGAGAATTCCTGCCAATTTATTTCAAATATTTCTGATCTCACATATGTCTACTTGATCACGTGTCAAAGTACACTGTGTGCTGTTATATCAGTTTTATTTGCACATTTACACAATGATATCAACAGATAAACACTTAGGGACCACCCCCCGCCCCCTCCCCCAAGCGAGGTTAGCAAGCACCAGCCCAAAGGGAAAGGAGATTTGTTGGTAACAATTTAGGCAAATTCTCCTACATGTTACACTAATTTCTCAAGGCCAACCTTCGAAGTTCCTACAACTCTTACAGTGCAGAGTTTTGTGCTAACACCACCCTAATGAAAATAAAGGGATTACACAAGTTCAAGAGAACCTCTGGGGCCCGATGTTGAAGCCTGAAACAATTTACAATATGGATATAATAAGAAATGGATATGAGATATCAATTATGTGATTGATTCGAATCAAAGAGCTGTGTACTTTTTGAAGGTAAGCATTGATTCAGATCAAATAACTGTGTACTTTTTGGAGCTAAGAATAATGCTTCCATGTGTATATTCTCAATAAAGCATTAAAATAAAAACCATAAAAAACACAGGAAAGCAGGATCAACCTGTTGATCAGCCACACTGTTATTAAAGCTGCTACTGTCAGATCCTGCAACATGAAAAATCAACAATTAACAAAATGAGCAAATTATTGAGATTCAGAGAACATAATATGGAAAAAGAGACAGCCAAAATAATAACCATAAGCAGCAAGATATAAACATGAGACAACTGAATCCAAAGATCCTATATTAATCACAAACTACAATTGCAACATAAAACTTGAAAATGGTTTTCGTTTCCTAAATGGATACAAGTTTTATGAAATGGCCCTTTCAATATTGTGAGATTATATATATATATAGATAGAGAGAAAGAGTACTGAAAAGAATTAATATTGTAATAGTCATGGTGGTCATATGGTACAATTATTTTGAAAAGCAAATTACTTCCATTAATAGAAACCTGAATTTACTGAAATAAAGTAACTTACGAGATGAGCCCAGAAATCAAAACAAAAGAAACACTTCAAAAATAACCTTACTCTAGCTCTTTTGACCTCCCTAAGAATCAAAACATTATCACCAAGCTACAAAGGCAACTGCTACACACCTTAACAAAAAATTGTTGCACCATTTCTAGCCAGTGATACATAAAGAATAGGAGGAAGCCACTTTGCTAAACTGTGATTCATGCTACTGCTACCGTATCTGTGGGTCCGTCATCTGGACTGAAGCAAGAGAAGTGACATTAATTCATATATTTTTTCTATCTTGCATATGACTCGTACTTACCATTACAAGGTCATGATACTTGGTTGATATGTTGATACGCTGCTAGAGATCATTTACTGAAGCAGCGTCGACTGCACGATATCTAACTGCCGAACAAAATGGACAATTGCTACCCAAAAATATGTTGCACTAGACTGCTAATTAGTAAGGCGGGAGGCACAATATTCTGTTTCCTTTTCTTGTATTTGTGAGGGGAGGATAATTGCTATAGTTTGACCTTTGACTACAGAATCCACTCTGATATACAGGGTTGGTAGTACATACCACAAATGTGTACAGAGACACACACACAAACATATATGTATGAATGTCTCCTAAATTGCAGTGAATGCCAATGTCTAAATTGCAGAATTTATTTGGAGGGGAAGGTCAAGATGACATTACCACGGCCAATGTGAAACTGCAATTCTTTGCTCCTTTTTTCCCTCTTCAGAGGGGACAGTCGTACACATCAAGAAATCTTTAAGTTTATCTTGCACTGTTGATGCCATAAAGATCTGCCGCACTCTTTTATTAAATCTGGAAAACAGTTAACCCCTAATACTATAGTTCAAAAGCATAGCATCACCAACCATCTCAGCGATGCACCCTGTATCTATAGTTCAAAAGCATAACATCACCAACCATCTCAGTGATGCACCCTGTATCTGCTTTATATAGAATAGGAAACACTGCTAGGGTTTACAATCATAAACCCTATATCAGTTCACTCTAGGTTAGGTAAGAAACCCTAACCCTATAACCTTAATTATGCCCTAGATTATGGTCCCTAGCTTGCATGTGAGAATACCTAGGTTAGTGTCTATCATGGAGATGAATATACTCATTGAGAAATGTGCCATAACTACCCAATTCTCATGCAAAGTGCCTAGACTCAGTAGGAAATAGAAATCATTCTAAAAACAGAACGAAACTGAATGTTGAACTGAACTGAACTAGAACTGAACTAGAAATTGGGACTTGCTAAATATAGAATTGTGGTGACCGAGATTAACTTAAGGTAGCAAAATCGGAAACATACTAAGCTTGGCTTCAGCATGCATGCGCTCTATTCTTTCCAACATAACTGACCCTCCCTCACACTCAGTCATGCACAAGAACCCAGGCGAACTGCTATCATATTGACTGCTATCATCTGCCCTTTCTGCTCCTGTTGTACCTGCTGACTGTGCACCCTGATCTTCGAGAGAAGGCTATCCAAGCAAAACAAGGTAAAAATCTAACACTTCCTTTTAGTGAGGAAAGTGTTTTACACCAATCCCATACTCTCCCTAGACATCTCAAACTTCCCCTCTGTTACCTGCAAGCTGTTGATATGTCTGGACTCTGAACATACCACTGCTCCCTGCTTCTGTTGTACAGACTTCTTCTTGTTTCCACTGACTGTGTGCACCCTGGTGCTATGGAGAAGGCTATCAGAGCAAAACAAGGTAAAAATATAAGACTCCTCTTAGCAAGGAAAGTGTTCTCCAGCTGATCTATCTACACATACTCTAATGCCATTGTTCAATTCTGAATCCTGTCCTAAAGAAAGAGGTACATGATGTCAATCTGCTTAGAGCAGTCATCAAATATGGATTCTCAAAGAGTTTGATATAACTCTCACTAACACAGTAGACCACAATAGGCTCCAACATGTCACATGTCAGCTTTGCTATCAACTTGATAAGATAAGATAGAAATCTATTAATTTCCAACATATGACCACTGAAGTATGCCAATGGGAATGTTTTAAGGACCAATGATATGTCAGAACAAAGTGGGAACGCTAAAGTGACTCCTATATAAAACCAAGAAACAGGAAGTAAAATAGCAATCTTATCTAAAAACATAGAAGGCCAACTCTAAAGAATGGAAAGACGATATAGAAGAAAGATGTAAAAGATGAGCGGCTCTTTAGCCTATGGTATGTGTTGACTGCCATGTACTAGCAGTGCTGGCTGCCATGTACTCTGCCTCTGCTAACATCAACGCCACCAACGCATGCTTCCTGCTGAAACAGAATATCACTCTGAAACCCAAACCGAAATACCAACCTATAGCACTCTTCCTATCACCAGCATCCCCTACCCATACAAAATCAACAAACTCACACAGCATGAACTCGCCATTTTTTGAATCAGTGTTGCACAAAGCGGGGACGTTTTTTGGAAGCAATGCTTCAAAAGCATCATTTTCCAAAAATCCTCAAAAGCAAAGCATCCTAGAAGCGTGTGTGTGTATATATATATATTCAAAAAAACATCCAGAGATTTCATTGCATTTATATTCAAAAAAACATCCAGAGTGCCAAAATAGTTGCAGGATATATGAAAGCATGCATATTGTCCACAAATCAAGATAGAAATAGCATCAATAGGACATTAATGATTAATTATTCAAGCTATTTTGATCTGATATTTCTGGATCCATCACATTAAGAGTTTTAGCGATGGATCTTAATGTGATGGATCCAGAAATATCAAATCAAAATTGCTCTTCTCAAAGAAGCCTTGACTCTGAAAATAATTATTCGAGCATCAACCATCTAGAATCTAGATTCCTCTCCTCTTGTCTAGCCTTTGCCTCTACTTCAATTCTCTAGGGAAATTAGTCAACATTGCCCAATTTCGATCAAACTGCCTAATCCAAACCTTATAATATGGTAAACAAAAACATTTACATGCCTAATCAATGATTTTGACTTCAGTGAAGGCTACATTTTGCTAAGGCCACGATAAAGGAGTTCAACAATCAACACCACCAAAACTGGGGTACACATAGAGCTTGGTTCTCTCGATTAAATGCCAATCACATACTCTCATACATCATAAAATCTAGTGAAATCCCATAATCCCATTGATCGTGTAACCCTAAATGGGATATGAAATTCTATTTTCTCCATATGAAGTCCGATGAGATTGGAACCACTCTCAAACATCTTGAGTCATTTCATGGTAATGTTAAAAATTTATGTAAAAGGATGAAAATGAAAGATAAAGGAGAATGTCACTTTTACTTTAAGAATTTAACATTACCGTTAGGGAGAATCTATTAAGTGTCTAGGGAGCATCAAGGTAGCACCTTGGGAGTGTTCAGGAAGCATGGTTCCTCACATAGCGATTCGAAAATTCCAACAACAAAAAACCCCGAAACAATGCGAGTGGTTTCCAGAACCACAGTTTGGGTAGGGGAACCATGCCAAAACTGTGATTTGATCTTGTGGAACTGTGTTGAAACCGTGGTTCGATCCTGCAGAACCACAATTCAAAACGGACACGAATCTAAAAGTCTAGGAACTATGAATTTTGGGCAAAACCACAATTTTGCACAGGACGCGAATCTGGCTTTTCAACTCTAGGGGAGAGGGGGGTGACAAGTATTGCAACAATGTTTTGAATACCCTTACACCATGATGTGCTATGCCCTTCAAATAATGGAGCACATGTTTTGCAACTAGCCGATGAATCTACCTTAGCTCAACCATATATTGGCTAAAAGTGTTCACTACAAACATATATCAAGTATGGTATTCACCAGATATATCAAAGATCAGATCAAACTATCTATAACTAAAGGATCTACCATATCAGAATCCAAATCAGTATCAACTTCAAATTTGGTACCATAGGAGTAGCTAAGGGTTTCTAGTCCATCATCTAAAACCTCTTCAAAATCTGTAATACATACTTACCCAATTGAGAAACACCCTACTTGAACTCCATCACACCTCTAGACCCAAGAAATAATGCAATACTTAAATGCCCTTCATCTTGAACTCCCATGCCAACTCCTCCCTATTTGAGCTTCTCAATGTTAAATTTTCCTAATCCCAGAACATGACAAATATTTCCTTGTGATTTACTTACTGTTGAAATTTAATACAACTCACAAATAAATGCACACACTGGGATTTTTAACTAGTAAAATAAAAATTACAATGGAAGCAAATGAAACCAATTTCACACATGCACACAAAATGTTTCTACCCTTCGAAATTGCTTCTCATTAAAATAATATCCAAGCATACAAGGACTCCCTTCCTAGGAAAATGGCCCATAGAAAATAAATGCAAGCTACAACAAAAATTATGATTTTCATTGGGTACGTGTACTGTAAAATAAATGCAAGCTACAACAAAAATTATGATTTTTATTAGGTACGTGTACTGTTGGAAAATCAGAAAGGCAGACAGATTTTCTTATGTTGATAATTACTTATGATGTTCTTGTGTTCTTATTAACTTTCTTATATTCTTCTTTTATCTTTGTTTCATCAAGCAATTATCAAGTACAAAACATGAAGATCAAGGACACCAGATGTAGGCGGACAGTTAGGACAAAATCCCTATACAGGGGAAAACCCAGTCAACAATTCTTCCTTCAGTAGATTCATATGACAGTGAGACAACCAAGACCCTAGACCAACAGACCTTCCTCCACCACCAAGTCAGCCTTCTATGATGTAGCAACCTTCAGTATTTTCTTCTTGTTCAGCAGCTTCAGCCCAGCAACATCCAAAAACTTCGATCAAGTTTACGGCAACTGTAGCAGAATTTTCGACCCCAGCTTCAGAAATTCGATCCTGCAATAGAGAGAGAATTTTGATCCCAACTTCAGCTCAATAACTTCGCATGTGTGAGAGAAAGGTAACCCAAAAACTCGATTTCACTGCAACCAGTTTATTGCACTTTTTACTGCAAATCAAAATTGATGAGTGTTTGTTCCAAATGAAGTCAAGTTGCTCCAATATATAGGCTTCTGGTGAGGTTGAATTACCCTGTTTGAGGCCGACTTGATCTCCTTGAGGCCGACTTGGTGGAGGAGGCCTAAATGACGTATTTTACAATAAAATAATTTTCTTCTTTGACAAATAATTCCCAAGAAGGGTTCTTTACAATACGACATGGACAAGGACACTTGACATAAACCCTAGAAGTCTACAATGGAGACCTTGACCTAAAAACAATTGACCCAAGCATGAAACATATGCTTTAATAAGTCAATTTATATAATAATAAATAATAAATAAACTTTATTTTGATAAAGACATTTCATTATGACTCAAATACAATTATGAAGACCAAACCTAGTTACATTCTTCAACATGTACATCCCACTAGAATTTCATGGATCAACCCTTTGGACTTGTTACCCTCAACCTGCTCCACAAACCCTACACAACACCTATATGGTTGCATTGTATGCCTACACTCTCAACCTACTACACAACACCTATATAGTTATATGGCCTTGTTGTACGACTGCATTCTCAACTTGTTGCATGAAGTTTGAACTTCATGTATGATCCGAATGGAAAATGACATCAACCCATGGTATTCATCCACCCATGTTATTCATCCACCCATGGGATTTACCCATGGTATTGTAAGTGGCATCCACCCATGGTATTGTAAGTGACATCCACCCATGGTATCCATTCACCCATGGTATTTGCCCATGGTATTATGACATCCACCCATGGTAATTATTCACCCATGGAATTGACCCGTGGTATTGTGACATCCACCCATGGTATTCATTCACCCATGGAATTGACCCGTGGTATTGTAACTGAAAAATACTATAAATAACAAGTCACTTCTTCCTAAATGTTTTTTTTACCATATACTTCTTCCTAAATGTTTTTTTTACCATATACTTCTTCCTAAATCACACCATTGAGGAAGGTAGTCTTTACATCCATTTTATATAATTACCAACCAAAAACCAATGCTAAAGACATGGTAGTCTTAAAGGAAGTATATCTGGAAACTCAAAAAGGGGTCTCCTCAATCAACTCCCTCTCCTTGGAAGAATCCTCTTGCTGTGAATTGAGCCTTATACTTCCCTATAATGCCATCCAATGCATGCTTCACCTTGTATAGTCACATGGATCAACAAATGATTTCCCCCCTAGTTTAGGCACAATCTCCCACACATAAATCTTCCTGATGGAGTTGTACTAAGGTGAAGCATCTAGACCTACACAAAGTAGTGATCACGAAGAGTTCCAAACGCATAGAAGAGGCAATACCTACAAAAGCATATATTGTTACATTTATGGACATGAGAGCCATAAATCCTTTGAATGTCCACAAAACAATGGGAACTAAACCAAGACCCTAGGTAGTACAAGGAGAGTAGTACTATGGAGAGAATCCAATGATGCCAAGAGGCATCATTAAGCAAGAACAGATATCATAGGAAAAAGGATGGTTGAAAAAATATCTTCATAATGAAATACAAGTCTAGAGGTAATTGTTGTAAAGTCCTAAATTATTTCAATAGTTCTAACTTCTAAGAATATGGTTGTTGTAGATATGGTAGAGAAGGTGGGGTTGGCATAAAAAAAGCACCCCCATGTAATGTCCTCTTCTAATTAAATTGCCAAAGGGCAAACGAAATAGCCTATCTAACCCTGCAGTCTATGGTCATTTTTAAAGGAGGAAGCAAACTATTTGATGTTATTGGGGTAACATTAGATAATTTGGGGTAAATGGACAAAAACTTGTAATAAAAGCCAAATTTAGGGCAAAATGGAGGGAAACTTGTTAGCCCCTCAAATTAAAATTAGGAGGGAAAACCCCAAAGGAAATCTATAAAAATGAAAGAGGAGAATCATTTTAATCATCATGGATTATGGATCTTTCTGATTTTTGAGTTGAGGTTTTCGGAGGGTTTTAAGACCCCTTTTCTCTTATTGGTTTCAGTGGTGAAAGATTCTACCCTAGCCAATCCCTCTTTACTCTATTTAACATAATTCCTGAGGAATCATTAATCTATTTGTGGAAATATGGGTCCTTTTTCTTAAATTTTTAACATTACCATTAATTGACTCAGGGTGCTTAAGAGTGGTTCCAATCTCATTAGATTTTATATGGAGAAAGTAGGATTTTAGATCCCACTGAAAATCTAGCGGGCTTAATAGTTTTTAGGATTTCAGAACTGGGGAGATTGCAATGTTTCCATTAGAGTTTGTCATGTATAAGGGTATGGAACTAACATTTAATTAATAGGACCAAGCCCTCTATGTACCTCGATGTTGGTGGCATTGATGAGCTCCTCTGTCTAAAAATGTACCCATCATTCAAACAAAATCTTGATTTGACATGTTTAGTTTTTTTTATCTTATTTTAATGCTTAGAGGGTGATATTGATGAGGAGGATCCCAATATAGGCAATGATTTTAATGATACATAGTACTAATTATTTGTTGCAGCATGAGAATTTTTGGATTCTACAAGCCATTTATTTGTTACAAGCATGAGAATCTTTGTTGATGTATTGTTGGATCAAAGATGGATTGCACTCAATGTTATTTTGGTTATATGCATTAGTTTTATAATTGAATTTGTATCATCATCATGTAAATGTTTTATATATTTCATATTTTATGTGCAATTCATTAATTTGTTACATTTTTAATATATAATATATAATAAGTCCCTCGTGTCATGTTCTAGGAGATGACTGTGTAACGTGTCGTATACTCCTATTTTCATGTCCTCCATGTCTAGTTTCCTCATGTCATGTGACTTAGTGCTTCACAAAGCTAGATTTAAAGTCAAGATATCACCAAGTCCAAATCAAAGAAGACGATACTTCGAAGACTACCTTCAAAACCGAACAAGGTTTGTATGAGTGGTTAATTATGCCATTTGATTTATGCAATGCATCAGTGACATTCACGATATTAATGATGTTGAAATTTTGATGTTCTACGGTGCAACAATTACTTGTTCCAAAACTTTCTTCTGCAATATTAATGAAGCAATTGTAGATAGAACATACACAATATAAACCACATGCAAAATAGAAGACAACCAAGAACACAAATAGAAATAGAGAATTTAGATCCAATGACCAGAGCAAAACCCACAAGGGGAAAACCCACCCAAATTCTTCTTCTATTAGAGATCAATTGTTCAGCAGAGATATAGAGTACAATGAGAGATCAAGAGAATGAATAAGTTCACCCAAATCTGAACAAGTTGTAGCATGAAGATCATTGGTAGCAGCAGCAGATGCACACGCTAAATCAACCTTCCTTTCAACTCAATCGACATTGAAACAATAAAGCACTAAATCA
This sequence comes from Pinus taeda, assembly GCA_000404065.3. Classification (NCBI taxonomy): domain Eukaryota; kingdom Viridiplantae; phylum Streptophyta; class Pinopsida; order Pinales; family Pinaceae; genus Pinus; species Pinus taeda. The sequence goes on along the minus strand of APFE031625391.1, from coordinate 281,795 downwards.
ACCTCGGCTTACCAAGTTTTGCTCTTACACTCCAAGCCTCTCTCTCACAATCTTCATCTCTCTCCAACTCTCTCTCAAGTTCAAATTCTTTTTTTCATAATGCACAAGTAGTGAGGGGAGAAAGAATGAGGCACATATATATAGAAGAAGCAATGAACCCATGTCATAAAGGAGGAGTAACTCGCATGTCAAGAGGGAGAATAACATATGCCCATTTAGGAAATGTAACTTATGCCATTAAGGAGGTATGCATGCCTTTGTAACTTATGCTTTTAAGAGAGAGTGTAACATATGCACCAAAGAGTGCGTAAGAGGAATCTTTTATGACATGTTTTTATTGAGTGGAAGCAAATCTTTTATGACGAGCTTTAATGAGTGTAAGAGTGTAAGACAAATAATGAGAGTGTAAGAGGAATATGTCATATCAATAATGAGAGTGTAAGAAAACATTATTGAGAGCCATGATTGAGTGACTTAAATTTCGTTTTAATAATAATATAATAGTATCATAAGAATAATAATAATAATAATGATAAAATATTAAGTCGATATTGAACTATTAGGATTAATTAATGATAAGTGATTTCTCATCAACAATACTTGATTACAAATTGATGCAAGGTGATTTACTATCTTGAGACTATCTAATTTTAGACTTCCTATTTTTAGACATTTTATTTTCAAACTTTCTATTTTTAGAGTTTTATTTTTAGAAATTCTATTTTTAGCCTTTTTGTTTTTAGAAATTCATCCCTGGGATGCCAATTTTCAACAAATGAATGATATATTATGCCCATCTCTAGATTCATTTGTTATTGTTTATTTAAATGATACATTGGTATACAATGCTACCGGGAAGGAGAACATCTCATGTTTGATGTAGGTGTTAAAGACATTGAAGAAGCACCAATTGTTGGCAAATCTTGAGAAGTGTGAGTATGTACAATAGTGTTTGGTGTATTTAGGCTATGTGATTGGTGGAGGGCAGTTCAAGATAGACCTGGGCAAGATCATGATGTGTTAGGTGCCTACCAATGTTTCTAAGCTCAAGAATTTTGTTGGGGCAACATAATATGAGGAATTTCATAGCCTTATTCTCAACAATATCTACACCATTCCATGCCATAATAGCAAGAGATTCCAGTGGGGGAAAGGTTAGTACAAGACCTTTGGGAAGTTGAAGAAGAAAATTAGCCAAACATTGGTTTTTGCATTACCAAACTGGCCATAGCCCTTCGAAGTGGAAAGGGATTAGAGTGGGTATGCTATGGGAGTGGTCTTGATGGAGGGAGGAAGACATGTATGCTACCATTCTGAAGTATTTCATGGGGTGGTTTTCAACTACACTACCTACGATAAGGAGCTCTATGCTCTAGTACAAGCTGTCAAGAAGTGGAAACACTATCTAATGGAAAAGGAGATGACCATCCACACAAATCAGCCGCTGCTACAGTACCACCAATAGGCCCATGGTAAGTTACAATGAACCAAGCATTAAAAGTGGATGGGATTTTTACAACAAATTCATTTAGTGGTCAAATCAACGTTGCACGAAGTGGGGACGTTTCTTGGAAGCGGGGACGCGGAAGTGTCATTTTCCAAAAATCTAGGAAGCGAAGCGTCTCAGAAACGTCTACTATATATATATATTATATATATATATATATATATATATATATATATATATATATATTATATTATTTTTGCATTTATATTCAAAACAAACATCCCAAATACCAAATTAGTTGTAGAAACATGAAAACATGCATATTTTTACATAAATCAAGATAGATATGGCATCCATGATTCTATTGTACATCAATAATTAATTTTTCAAGCCTCAACCATCTATATTCTAGCAATTACAAACATACATCAAATTTTTAAGCATATTATAAAACATAAAACATTTAAGCATATTATAAAACATAAAACATAAAGCATATTATCTAGCAAGTGAGCAACTGTCAACATTAGTTATGTCCAAAATTCAAATAATAATGTTTACAAAATAGGCCACTTGGCCACCACCAAGACTAAAAAGTTCAAATTCACAACAAGCCTACAAGTCTAATCTATGACAAAAGTAGTAAATTGTGAATATCTGAGATCTCTACTAATCTCTCCTCCTTCCACCACAAAGAGTACATGGCTGTGGGCCTCCACACAGTGGCAATGAAGAAGATGGTGGTTGTGGAAGTTGTGGCACTGAAACTGAAGAAGGCGAAGCCCCTGTTTTTGGTGTTGAACTATGGAACCTGGGAACCAAGGGACCAGATCGGGGGGCATCTCAACTCAATCATCATCATCCTAGATAAGAGCATCCTCTAATTGCTCTAATCGCAAAACTCTGTCCTCCAAATTGGGCTCCTTTGGATTCTTGACCCAAACCTTAAGGTCTTTATTAGTCTTTGCATCATATAAGTAATGGGACAACAATGGCAAGTTGTAATGAACATAAACCAAGCTCTTTGCCCGATCTAAACTCAACCTGTTCCTTTTAACACTGTGGACGAAAGAATAAGAGCTCCAACACCTCTCAGCAGAAGAAGTGTTTACCACCTGTGATAGCACCCACAATGCCAAAGTCTGTAGAAGTAGAGTAGCACCTCCATGCATGTTCCACCACTCAAGAGAAGAAAAAGTCTCTGGAACTTTAATTGCATGCATGCTCCCAAATGGACCAGTGCTAAGCGTATAGTTGCTCAATTGTTTTCGTATCATGGCAGTGTCCTCCTCATCAGGGACTAATTTATCCAATGGAATCATATATTTTTCTAGAACCTTTGGATCTAGGTGTGGTTTTCTCCTGCTCCCCCCAGGTGTTGGTGTTGAAAGCCATGATGGATGATAGTATTTAGGTGTCAAAACATATGCTAATGCGTGCAATGGAACATTTGGCATATCCCATCGTTTCTCCAACTTTGCACAAATATAATTGTACAAAGTGATATCTCTAGGCTCAACAATGTCTTTAACATGCCCCAACATGCTATCCATTTGCTCATACACCTCCCCAATTATTGGTTGATCTGAATCTGCAAACTTGATCATGTAATAAATTGGTTTGGTGAATTGCAAAACACATTTAACCTATGACCAAAATAACATGTCAAGAACAGTGCCTTGGCTACATTAGTACTATCTCTATCAGTGTTAATTTCCTCCCATGATTCAGAGATCACCATATTAGTTAAAGCTTGCCCCACCTTCACTAGCCGCCTAAAGGTGAGGTAATAACTTGCAAATCTTGTTTTTGCAAGTTTAAGCAACTGCAACTTGGAGTAAGTGCCATAGAAGTAGTTTACCCTTGTATGCCCTGTGATAAATTTAATGAGTTGCTTCCCTCTCTCGTAAAGCTCATTAATCCACCCTCATTCTTTATGCTTCACAATATCATGCATCAAAAGGTTCAATCTGTGCACCAAGAACCCAGACCAAAAGATGTGTGGATGAGTAAGTTCAATAACTTTTCCTATTGCCTTACAATTTGTTGCATTATCTGTGATCACCTGAACCACATTATTAGGACCAACATCTTTGATTGATTGCAATAGGAGATCTGAAATGTTTTGGGAAGTTGCACTAATGGAGGAGGAGTCATGACTTGTAATAAATATTGCACCACTAGGGGAAACACCAAGAACATTTATCAAATGTTGGTTTCTAATATTTGTCCACCCATCTGATACAATGGATACCCCACAGTCCACCCACTCATTTGTAAAACGTGTCAAAGCTCTTTGAACCTTTGTTTTTTCTCTTTCTAATAACATTGTTCTAGCTTTCTAATAACATTGTTCTAGCTTTCTCATAGTTGGGGGCCTTGTATCCTTTTGGAGCTTCATTGATCACTTTTATCATTTCATGCCAATAGGGAGAGCAAAGCACATTGAATGGTACACCGCAAGCACAAAGAAATCAAACTATCTTTCCATCCACATCATCCCTCCCAGAAACATTCAGGAAATCCCCTTTTGTTCTTTTACCTCCAGATCTTGCAGAAGTACCATGAGGAAATGAGCTACCAAATCTAGAGGTTGCACTCTATTCAAATTGAGTTTTTTGTTTCTTTTTTTTGTTTTGCAACCTCCTCTATTTGGATGTATTTTCTTCTTTGTTCAACTGAAACCTTTGGGCAAATTGCCATCCCCACGGCACCCTTTTTCTCATCACTGTCCATCACCCCACAAGGATGCCTCCTCACACGGGTATATGAACCACTATATGGTTTTCCTCCATGATAACCATGAGGGCAGAAGAACTTATAGCTTCCACCACCTTTTTCCCTTTCAAGTTTGGTCACATAGTTCCACAAGGGTGTCAATGCAGCTTTTCCCTCTAGTGTTTCAATGTTCTCATGAGGTCCATCCCCTTCCTCCTCATCATACATTGGGTCACTCATATGGGGACTACTATTCTCTTCTTCTTCTTCCCTTCTATTCCTACTCCCCCTTACCATCATGAAAACCAAAAGTGGAATGATACATATAAAGCCAAAAACACACCATCTTGAAATATGAATATAGGTGGTGGACAACCTGCAAATAAATGAGCAAGAAGAAAGAATGGGCAAGAGTAGGAGAGGGAGGAGAGAAAATACAAAAAACAATGAAAAACAAATGAGGGAGTTTGGGGTTTGCACTTACCTCTTTAGCTCTTGTAGATGGAAGCCCTTCTTTAGTCCTCCAAACTCCTCTATCAATGCTCCTAGCTCCTCCAAGCTCTCCTCAACTCTCTCTTCTCCAAGCTCTCTTCTCCTCTCTTCTCCAAGCTCTCCAAAAACATAAGAGTGAGCAAATGAGAGGTGAAAAGGACTTTTATCATTTTCATTCCATCCCTAACCCAACACTAACCCACCCCCAACCCAACTTAAGCCAGAAAAAAAGAAAATTAAGATAAAATAGAAATAATTTAAGTGGGCCGCACAGCAGAACCGACTGGCGGGCCCAGGAAAGCAGTCGGGATCTGCCTAGAAGCCCCAATCCACAGCGGATCCACAGGCTGAGCCGCCCTCTAAAACGTGGATCAGGCATACGGAAATGTGGATCAGGCCACACCGTTCCCATAGGCCAAGAATCGTCTGGCTCGGCCCGATCCACGTTTCAGTTTTTCAGAGCCGCGTTTCAGAGGACGGATTAGCTGTGTTTCCATACAGGCCGTGGATCGAGCTTTGTGGTAGGGGGAGGGGGGACATTTCCTGCAACACTAGGTCAAGTACAAGAAAAGCAGCAGAAACAAGTTAGCCAACATGCTTTCAAGGCCACCCACATCAAACATTACAGCTTTGGTAACTATTATGCACATGCAACCTTTCACCCATGTTGAATACAAAGAGGTGTATACTAAGGATGAGGACTCCAAGGAGGTGTTTAAGAAATTGCATAGTCAAAGTCATGCAAACAATGGAGACAGACAATCAATTACCATCTTCAAAATGGGTTACTCTAAAAGAGGCAAAAGCTATGTGTTCCTAAAGGTGAGTGGTTGCAACTAATCGGAGAGGCTCACACCTCCAAGGTTCTAAGGCATTTTGATGTAGGGAAGATAGTTGCCAATAAGCAAAGATGTGTATTGGTCCATAATGTAAGAAATTGTAGCTAGGTTCATAAGAGTATGTATGTTTTATTTTTTGTTATATCGGCAAGCTTAGTAACAAGATATCAATGTTCCACCAAATTTTCAAGATGGGGGAACGTAAGAACGAGGAGAAGCACATTTAGGGAAATTCAAGGGGGGTTTGGGGGAGGTTTGGGAGCACACCCAAATTTAGGGAAATTCAAGGGAGGCGAGGCACCTTGAGGTGTGTGTGTGTGTGTGTGTGTGTGTGTGTGTATTATAAACATGATTCAGATCCAAGTTCAAATTCAATAATGAAATACATCGATTCTTATATCATAAATGATTCAACGAAATAAAAATAATAAAATATTGTATACATTAGTTTAAATTCATCATTCATCATTCCAGAATCTACATTGAATTAAGTTCATCATTCATTATTCTAGAATCTAATTAGTACTAAGAAAAATAGTAGATGTTAATATTTGAAGATTGGAATAGTAAATTGAAATTACTTAAACTCAAAAATAGTAAAATGTGACTAGTCAAAAACTTGATATGAGGTCATTAGTATCTAGACTCAAGACCAAAATTGCAATTGAACAATGGATAATGAACCAATGTTATCAAAATTGGACCAATCATCAAATTGGTCAACCCCAAAACAAGGAACCAGACCAAAAAACCAAGCTACCAAAAAATACATAAATATTCAAATTTTGAAAAAAATACATGAATATTCATGTGCATCCATATGAATTCGAACCATTATACACAAATATGCAAAGTTTCTCATATATTAGTAACTAAGAGTGCATATATCCAAAATAGCACCAAGTGCAATCCATTTGTGAACAAAAAAAACATCAACAAAGAGGCTCTAGATCGCCTCTATAGTCCAAAAATACATGCTACAACAAATACCTACATGTACTCAAAATCATTGCCTATATTAAGATCTCCATGATCAATATCACCCTCGGCATTAAAATACAATAGAAAAAGCTTAAAATGTCAAATCAAAAATTTTATTTCAGTAATGGGAAGATTTTCACTAAGGTCGAGATAGAGGAGTTCAACAATCAATGCCACCAACATCGAGGTACATAGAGAGCTTTGTGCTCTTAATTAAATGATAGTTCCATACCCTCATACATGATAGAATTCAATGGAAACGTTGCAATCCCCCAATCCTGAAATATTGAAAACTATTAACTCTATTGGATTTTGAATGGTATTTAAGATTCTAGTTTCTCCATATGAAATCCAATAAGGTTGGAACCACTTTAAAACATCATGAAATAATTAATGTTAATATTACAAATCTAAGTAAAAGGTTGAAAGGAGAATATCACTTTTACTTTAAGAATTTGACATTACCATTAATTCCATAGCATTGGTAGGGACCTAGGGTTGAACATTACACTTTCTCACTCATAAAGTATTATTTCTAAGCAGAATTCCGGGGGGATGTCTAGCTCTTTTTGAGGGGGGGGCGCCCACAATCACCCCTTTTGGGTAAACGCATCCCCCACATTGGGGAAATGTCCTCCCTTGTTTCCCTGACTTTCCCCAAAAGGGGGGCATTGGGAAATGTTCTCAAGCGTCCCCCCATCCCAGGTGCATGGGAAACGTGGGGAATGAACCCCCCATCCCAGAGAACACATCCATGTGGAACACTACAGGAAACATGGTCTATAACATCCTTTACCTATACGCACCCATCCTTGGGAAAGCATTTCCATGGACTTTGTGGGAGGTTTACCAACAACTAAGAAGGGACATGACTGTTTGTTCGTGGTAGTTGACAAGTTTAGCAAGATGTGCGTTCTCATGCCTCATAAAAAGACCATCAGTGGGAAAGAAGCAGCAAACTTATTCTTTAGATAGGTTTGGGTACACTTTGGGATACCAAGGAGCATCATTTCAAACAGGGACACCATATTTCTCAATGCATTTTGGACTACGTTGTGGGAAACGATGGGCACGAAGTTGAAGAGGTCTACAAAATGTTGAGAAATCTAGGGCATAGTAATTATGTGATTTCTCTTCTATTAGTAACTACTTGTGAGTGCTTTTTGCTTCTTTAGATTAGGATCTTCTTTTACTTAGGTTGTTAGTGTTCTTCTTCATCAAACAACTACCAATTCATAAACCATAAAGAGACAGAAGACACAAAAAATAGGCTATCAGCCAGGGCCAAAACCTCTCACTCTTTGAGAAGAAAACCCGAACAAATTCTTCTTCTTATAGAGATTCCATTGACAAATACCAAGACCAAGATCCCTGATCTATCTACCACTCCAAGACCAAGACACAAGATCCTTAGTCAAAGATAGACAACCTTCTGCTCCTTCCTCCTTCTCAACTTCTTCTTCAACCTTGGCTTGCTTTAGATTTTCGGCCTTCTTCCACTTCAGCTCCCCAGGAGGACTGTACCACTGCTGCAACAGACTTCTCCACTCCTCGACCTTCACTGTTGCAATATATTAACTTTCGGTTTTCTTCCACTTCAGCTCCCTAGGAGGACTGCACCATTGTTGCAACAATCTTCTCCTCTCCTCGGCCTTCATGCTACAATATATTTATTTTCGTCCTTACTGCTGTCACAAACTTCTAGCACGGATAGGTGTTTTCTTCCCTTGAAACAATCCCATAAAGTGTCCAAGGAACCTCACTCTTCTCGCCCTTTACTTCATTGGTTATGAGACTACTCCTTATCCTCTTCGCACTTCCTTTTCTGATTCAACCTTCAACTGAATTGCAGAAGATGAGATGTTTGAAATTTTGTGTCAAAGATGAAATACGAGTTGCCTATTTATAGTAGTTTGCCTCTATATATGAGCCAACATGAGTGCATGTAAGCCAACATGTCCTTTGGGGAATTTACATTATTCTTTTTTAAGCCGACTTGAGGAGGAGACTTTGCTTGGGCTTGAAGGGTTATTTATACTTATCTAATGACTCATATAAAATGTAGTATGCCCAAAAAGGGTCCTTCATACATGACAGACTCAAATTGACTTTTATGACTAAATGACAAATCCTAAAGGCTCTCAATGGGAGCCATCACTAAAAATAAAATTTCTTGCTCATGAAACACATAAGACAAGCATAATAATAATTTTATTTTTCTTCTTTTCATCAATTACATAAAATCACAATTACACATGTCATTATGAAGACCAAACCTAGTTACTTTTCAACACAACATTCCATCCACAAGTATATGGGAAAACAAAAGTAGTCAACAGGATTACGATGCATTTTTTGAGGGGTTAAAATCAGAAACATACGAAGACTTGGAATGAAAATCTGGTACATATACAACACTCATATAACAAAGTAGTCCACACTTCTACTAGTAAATCCCCATTTGAAACTTGTTTTGGATATTTGTCGCCTTCACCTTTAAATATTACATATGAACAACAAGGAGGAGTGAGGGAGTATCTCATAGGGGATGCTTTAAGGGTAGAGAAATTTGTTGAGAAGATTACGCAGATCCATCTACAAGTACAAGAGTCATTGAAGAAGTTATAGGGAAAAGTATAAGGCCAGGCATGATCAACACAAAACAAAGTTAGAGTGGGAGACAGAGCATGGTTATAGTTGAACAAGGAGAGGCTACAAGGTCTTGGTGAGAAAATCAAAGTTATCCGTTATGTTCCTTTCGAGATACTGGAAAGGGTGGGAGATAATGCCTACCAATTTGTCTACCCCCATACACACACATCTGCTCAATGGTGAATGTAAAAAATCTAAAACTCTATCCATGCTAAATAAGGAAGAGGAGCAGGTCGTACCTTCCATAAAGGATTTGGCACCAGATGCTTAGGCAAAGTTGATAGCGGATACGATTTTGTAGAAGAGGTCTAGAACTACAAGACAGGGACAGCATGACTTTGGCAAATTAGATTGAAAGGGCAACTTCCACGCAAGGATAAATGGTACTCCAAGGAGAAGCTAGAGGAAAATTTTCTTCACCTCATTCAGTAAATGATTTTGGGGACCAAAGCCTCCCAAAATGAGAAGGTATGATTTAGATAGGATCATTATCTTGTTTGTTATCCATCTTGATCCTTTCAAGGCAGAAAAATCAGCTTACAGGAGCATTTTTAGTAGCGAGGCCCAATTTGGAGAATTGGATCAAAAACCTTTTGAGGCAAGTTTGAGGCCTTAAATGAAATTTTTTGGGGGTAAAAATGTGTTGCTTAACCTCTGCACTCTGTGACATTGTTCTACACACAAAGACCTTTCAAAGGGTCCAAGAAAGATGTCAATTGAATTTTGGATGCAAAAAGTTATGCCTCCCAGAATTTGAATTATCGTGATTGACCACCATAATTTAAGATAATGCCAAGTAAGCCCCCATTACTCATGGAAAAGGGGCTAGCCACATGAGAACTATGAAGAGGACTCTAGAAGGGTCAATGTCGTAACTCATTTTGAGGATTGAATGGGTCAAATTTAACCCTAGTTGGCTATCAAGTTGTTTTGTAACCGAGCCAATAGGAGGAAAAGGGTTGCATAGTATAGCATAGTACTGTAGCAGCCCACGGGCCACAGGTCTCAAGTAACTCCATAGAGAGTGTCTATTCCTTTATACTTGCCTCATTTCCATTCACACAAAAGAGAGCAAAGCATCCTCATTTTCCAACAAGGCTTTCTCCCAAAAGGACTTCCCAAATCATATCTTGGTGTTTGTTGTGATTGGTGTGTGTTTAATTTCACATTGCATCTTATATATTGCATAAATAAATAAGAAAACAATAATTAACAAAACCAGGATAATCAAAGGAAAATTAACCCTCATAGTATAGATTTCATATTTCAGTCTATTTGTATAAAATTTGTTGTGATGAATTGTCCAATGCAATATCCACAACAATTTATAGTGTAGAATTTCCTTGAAATTCTGGAAATGCTTGATGAACTAACTGAAACTGGGTTCAATTCACCAAGGCCCACAATTTCTCTAATATAAATTTGCAACGGAATAGAACAGTATTAAAAAACACAGTCACATGGTAACAATAACACAATATTCCCCGGTTGCGGGTGATTAACATGGTGAATGGTACACTGGCGGCGCTCCCACTGGGCAAGTGGCAGCTCAGACCCGCCACGTGTAAGGAAAATGGGATAGCATGCCTTTCCCGTAAGTTTATAATGAATGCAGCTATTAACTGCTCGCTACAGTCCGCCGTCTGCAGCACAATGGAGCTCTCGCGGCTCGTTTCTCCGGTGATTTGGTTGCAGATCTTCTGTTGGTTTCTGGTTATAGCTTTGGGAGCCTCAATGTGCCATTATAGGAGCTCGACTCCGCTGCCTCCGTCTCACCTGAAGTCTCGGCCTCTGCTGCATCGGGGGTCTTGGTCACTGCTTGCTCATTGGAATCGACCCTGGTCTCAGGGGAATTGGCCTCGGCCCTCAGCACAGCAAGTCTCTGTCGCCGCCTCTGGGCATCTCGTCATCTATCCCAGGCTTAACAGATCTGGCCCTCCCCTCAGTAGTGGTCGCTCCCTGAGTCTCTCTCCCTCGCCCCTAGGTGCTTATATTGCAATTACTCTGAGGCTCGCGAAGCCTTCCCTCAATACGCCCCTCTGTGCTTCTTTCGCCTCTCCACTAAGGCTCTCGGTGCCTATTCTCTCTGTGCCTTTGTTCGTTGTCCCTTCTTGGCCTAGTGTGCCTCAGCTGATTATGCCTCGGCTCTCTGCGCCCTCCTGGCTCTCGGAACTTCCCTGGCTCCTGTGTCACTTGACCTGGGATTTCAAAATGTCGCGTGAACAGCTCCGTCTCATCAGCAGAAGGGGAGGGTCTCGGGGTGGTTCTAGAGGGAGGGCCGTCCAGCAGCGCTCCTCCAATACTACGAATTCCTCCTTCGAAGAAATTGAATCCCCGGCTCCTAGGAGAGGCAGGGGAAGGGGCAGAGGGAGGGCTCGGGCTGCGGCCTGTGCGCACAGCACTCATCCTTCCACCCGCTTTCGTATCCCCTGTACCCTGGATAATTCTACCTATATTGTGTCCGTCAAGATTGAGAAATGCGACAATTCGGCTCAACCCGGAGCCCCTTCGAAGCTTAGGCAGCCATCTCCGATCCTCGGTCAAGGAATTCAGCCTGCGGAGACCTCTGGAGCGGTTGCGGGTCCAAGCGAGCCAGTGAAATTGGATGTCCCACATACAAACTCTAGCACCTCAGACCAGTATGGGTGCAGGATCGTTGAGGAGCAACCCTCTACCTCTGTGGACGTATGAGCTCGCCTTCGAGTCTTTTTGCTCCAACCAAGGTTTCAGACGGTCGCGTTCGTTGCTCACTGATGTTCACGCGCCAGATTCAGTTGTCTGCCTGCTTCGCTTGGAGGTTTTTGATAAGGTTAATGTTTTGATTAGCATTGTTCACGTTAAAGTCTGATTCCAATTCCGTCCATGCTTGGACTCAGCACGGTGCTGCCTCCATTTGTAATTCTCTCTGGAAATTTTTGGTCTGTTCCATTGAGTCAGCTTCCATTAGTTTGTCGGTCTGTTCCGAGTTATTTGTTGGTCATGCCAGTTTGAAGGGAAGTTTTGCCCTCCAATGTAATTGCCCAGCTAAATCCATAGTCAGTATGGAGAGATTTTGAGGCTTGCCTCAATGTAAACTTTTTGTATAATAATAGGAGTAGACAAATTTACAAAAAAAAAAAAAAACAATAACACAATATTTTCTAGGGAACCCAACTAGGAAAACCCTTTGCTAGTTGTAGAATTTTATTGACAAAAAATAGAGCAATTGTTCACTTTACAAGGCAATCGTTTCAACATAAAACAAGGTTGTTTTCTCTACTAACATTTAGCTCAAAACCTCCCTACAAGAATTCGACCCATCTCCCTATTTCCTTGCGTTGTTTAGCTCCTATTTCCTAGTGTTGGACAACCCCTATTATTTAGAAATTAACTCCTAAATCTTAGCGCACTTATGTAAGGAAAATTATCTTTGTCAAGTTGTGTATATGCTTCTCCTTAGACGCTCTTCCTAGCAACCAACTCTCACACAAAACTCGTACTCAATAATAATGTACAACAATGTGCCTTCGTCCTCCTTTTAACCTTTTCAATCATGCTAAATCTTGCAAGTGTAAATTGGAATATGGGTTGAGTTTGACTTGTTAATTGAGTCGAACTAACCTACCTCAAATAGAACTTGAAGCTCTCTAACTCATCCCTTTCCAAATATAACTCACTTGGAGATTGACTCAATTACTTCTCCAACTCTACACATGAGTCAAATTGTCACCATGAACTCGTCCTATCTACTCGAACTCGTACATGCAAAAGGAAGGATTGTTTGTGGTCTTTCTTGACTAAGGCGCAAGTCAAGAAGACCTTTCTGGCTATTATTTTTAACACTCCCCCTTAGCGAGGAAGGGATCATGTACAACACCCAACATATCTCTGAAATTAACAAAATTGCTTCTTTCCAATGCCTTGGTCAAGATATTTGTTGTTTGCTCCTTTGTTGGAATGTACGGTAGCTTGACTATCCCTTTCTACACAATCTCTGAGATGATGATACCTAATTTCAATATGCTTTGAGCGATCATGAAACATTAGGTTATCAAAGAGCTTGATGCAACTCTGATTATCACAGTGTATCGCAGTAGCCTCCATCCTCTGTCTGAAAAGTCCCGCAAGCAACTTCCTCATCCAAATAGCCTCGCATGTTGCAAAACTGGCAGCCACGTACTCAACTTCTGCTAAATTGAGTGCAACTAATCTTTGCTTCTTGTTGTACCAAGAAACAACTATTGACCCAATGTTGAAGACGCTAGCTGACGTACTCTTTTGATTTATGGAGCTCCCTACCCAATCTACATTTGTGAAGCCTTCAAGCCTCACCTCATCAACTTGTCGGTACCACAATCCATAATCTGTTGTGCCTCTAAGATACCTCAAAACATGTTTCGCAACAACCCAATGAACTATGGTCAATCCCATCCTGAACTGACTCAGTTGGTTGAATGCAAAACAAATATCAGGTCGTGTGTTGACCAAATACATCAATGACCCAATGAATTGCATGTATCTTGTAGCACCCACCTTCCTTCAGTTTGTGACTACAAGCGTGGCCATGGGCCTGCAAACCTGCAAATGAAATCTTCGAAGAATCCCTGTAGTGCACTTCCCCTGTCCCACGAAAATCTCACCATCACAGTGCCAAACCTCCAATCTAAGGAAAGAGTGCATACGCCCTATATCCTTCACCTCAATCTCTCTTGCAAGGTCCTCCTTGCAATCTTGGATCAAGTTGTTTGCTCCAGTCAATAGAAGGTCGTTAACATAGAGCATTAGAATGAACAAAGGCCCTCCAACCATGATGTAGTATAGGTTTGGATCCGCCTCACTCTTAGTGAAGCCCAATCCTCGAAGGTAGCTATCAATACGGGTGTACCATGCTCTCAAAACCTGCTTGAGCCGCTAAAGAGCTCACTCAGCTTGCACACATGTGTCTCTATTGAACAGCTCAAACCCCTCTGGCTGCTCCATACAAATCTCCTCCTCAACCACTCTGGTGAGGAATGATGTCTTCACGTCCATCTGGTGGATCTTCCAACCCATCTGTGCTGCAAGTGCCTGAATAGTCCTGATGGATTAATAACGTGCTACTGGGGCAAAGGTCTCATCACATTCTATGCCCTCAATCTATGAGAAGCCCTTGGCCACAAACCTAGCCTTGTACTTCTCCACACTCCCATCTGCTCCATGCTTCACCTTTTACACCCAGTGTGAGCCTTGTTACCCACCATTAGAGAAATTTTCTCCTAAGCTTTGTGGGCAAAAGCCAAACATGAGCTCTACCCCCTATCATTATGGCCATCACCCTAGTTCCTAGGGCCCCTATGATTGCCCCTTGCATCATTAAAGAGCACATGATTGTCCCAACCCCTGGTGGGTGATGAACTGCCCCACCTTAAGGGGGTAATCACTGCTATATCTTACACATCATGCTCTCATCCCTTTGAGCCCCGAGCAATAAAATGAAAGAAAAATAAAAATACAAAAATACAAAAGGCATATGAAGAAGGGTGGAAAAACAAAGGTCGGGGTAACTCATGTACCACGATTTCTCCCTCCTACATTCATACACCCAAGGTGTGGGCATTCCTCATTATAGCTACCCTTCTATGTTCTACCATGGCATGTGGCTTGGAGCCTTCCCTTTGCCCCTACTCCGTTCCACCATCATTTCACATGACACTTGCCATTTGAAGGGTGCACCTTGGACCTGACATTTCCTTAAAGGTTGAAACCACCTAAAAGGGTCCTTCATTAACCACTCCTACCCAAGAACGAGTCATTAATACATGTTCAAAGCCCCGAATTTGGAAGGGAAACCCATTATGAAGTGTTCACTTTTGCCCTTGATTAGCAAGCTTATTTACTCGATTGAACTAATGAATCATTGTATTGGAGGGTGAAGAGACGCATTGGATCTTATACAGGTTTGCAGGTGGGTTTTCACCTTGGACTTGGCCTCCCTATACAGGATTCAAGCCCTCTAGTGGATCACAATGGCATTAGTAGGGCGAGTGTTGATAGCCATGGCATTCATTGTCATGCCATGGGCTTCTTTAGCACCACCATTTGCTTGCTCATGCATGATGCACTTGGACCATGGTGCCCCAGCTGGCTACACATTGCACCCAACACTTGGCAGTTGTCCCAAGGCCCAAAGGAGGTTATCTCTTTCCTAGGGAGACATGGGAAGGCATGTGTCATCTTCTAGCCCTCATTAATGGAGCATCCACTTGATCTTAAGCCACTTGGAGACCCGTGAGACCCATTTGGAGCCCACAAAGCCCAAAGGGGGTTTGGAGATGTTTTGCAGCATAGTGAGGGCATGACCCTCTTCATTATAATTTTTTAGGCCCTCTCGCACATTCTTAGCATAAGAGGCCTCAACTTTGCCCCTCTAAGCCTCCACGCATGCATGACGTCAACGTGCGTGAGCTAAGGAGGGAAGATCGATTTGATTTTTGAGCTATCATGGTTGGCTTGTAACCATGGGTGGATTACTTAACATATTAGGCACATGGAGGGGCTTTGTCTTTTAAAAATTGAATTGAACTCATAACTCTTGTATACATAGATGAGACCTAGTCTCATCTTAAACATCACACTTGGGATTTTCGCAAACCTCATTAAAGAATTCGGGCATGCAATTTGAGGATATTTTTGGATGTTCTTGGGATAAACTATGATGTATGGATCTTTATTGCTATCTTTTTGGAACTTCTAATGCGTTGTTGATGGATGGATATACTCTACATTGTCTTGTAACTTTGTAAGTGTTTCTTTATTGTGAAATCATCTTGCAAATAATGTCTAATGCATGGAATTTGTTCTCATGATAAAAAATCGCACTCTTGTTTTATTGAATATCTTTCAAAATTGTAATCTTGGGAAGTTTTTCATGTGTTACTCCTTGGTGATGTGGAAAGAATGTTCTTAGTGGATAATGATTGCATTTGATCCATGAAACTCGATTAAATAATGCTAAAGAAGGTAATTGTTAAAAGGGGTAATTAGGGCTTCCTCTTTTAGCCTCTTGAAGGTCAATTTAGCCAATTACAAGTACCCATGACTCCATACTCCCAATGGTATAGGCACTGATCAAGTCCCTTTGTGGTCAAACTTGGATTTAATCCATAAATTTTCTTGCTTTTCTTTTCTAAATTTCGTCCCTTCAATGCTAAGGAGGCTCCCCTAGGGATTGGTGTGAATTCCAATACAGAAGAAATTATTCAGTTTGGTTCGAATAGAAATCTTCCTTTGTGTCTCCTCTAGAGGTGCTCAAGTTTCTCCATAAATTTGGATGCCCTAGTTGTCACATCAAGAGGGAACCCTAGAAGCTAATCCTTCAACTTGGGGATTCTTTGAAGGCAATCTCCTTAGCACTTGGTGAAGTAAATCATTCATTGCCTTTTCTCTCTCCTACCTTGACCTTGGATGTACATATATATCATTTCAAATTTCAACCCCAGGTGTCGTGTAGTTTCTTTTCCAAGGGGTTTTTATGGGAAATCTTAATACCTTCTCCCAAAGCTTGCACTTTTGTTGAACCTTTTCATTGAATGAACCATATTGCCTCACTTCAAACCTATCATAAAGACATATATATCACAAGTGAGTAAGAATGGGACTCCTACCATCAGTGAAAATTCGAGAAGAGTTAAGGACTTAGGTTGTGGTCACTGGTGACAATGGGCCTCTGTCCAGAGTGTTGTTATGCCCTCTAGCTTTTGCCTCTTTACAAGGCTTGCTAGTTTGTGCAGCAACAAGCCTACTATTAATTCTCCCTCAAGTCGTGGCACAATCTCCTAGACATTGTTCTTCATGATGGAGGAATATTCCTCCACTGTGGCATCCTACCAAACATGTTGAGAAGTTGCCTCCTTGTAAGAAGACGACTCAGTGTTCATCAACTTTATTGCTTGATCAGCTTGAACATGGTGATAGGAGCTTCAACATTCTCCTAGGCCTCTTAAATCAACCTATCAACCCACTTGGCTTTGTTCCTCCCTATGTCGGGAGTCTCTAACTGAGTAGTTGCTTGCTCTAGTCTCATTCTCTTCTCCTCATCCTCCTGCTCTGCATCCTGTTGTGGATCCTATTGTGTGGGCCTCTTGCCACTTGGATGAGGCTCCTCCTTAGGAGCGAGCAGCTCCTCCATCTCAAGTACTCCAACATGCTCTCACTCTAAGGACTCCCTCAGAGCATTGGACTCCTCAAACCTCACATCCCGCCTAAGAACTGTCTTATTGAGTCCTGTAGATACACCTTGTATGCCTGAGTTGTCTCACTGTATCCCACGAGAATACCCTTTTTTGTTGTGGGCTCCAACTTCTTCCTACTATCTTTGGACACATGGCAATAAACTTTTATGCCAAAGATACGGAAGTGTGAAACATCAGGCTTCTTACCTGCAAAAGCCTCCTCCAGTGTAACTCGTCCAAAAACCTTGTGTGGACTCCTGTTCTGCAAAAAGATTGCAGTGTTGCGTGCTTTTGCCCACAAGAACAAAGGCAATC
This sequence comes from Pinus taeda, assembly GCA_000404065.3. NCBI lineage: Eukaryota > Viridiplantae > Streptophyta > Pinopsida > Pinales > Pinaceae > Pinus > Pinus taeda. Next base: position 264,162 of record APFE031625391.1, on the reverse strand, counting down.
CTTGATCATGCAAATAGCCTTGGTCGCTCCAATAATATTGTAATTCTTCCTCTCAGCCTCCCCATTCTGCTAAGGGTTATGGGGTGCTATCAACTCTCTCCTAATGCCCTCCTTCGCACACAACTCCTTGAAGGAATTGGAGACATACTCTCCACCATTGCCACTCCTCACTGCCTTGATCTTCTTCCTAGTATGGTTTTCTACCAAGGCCTTAAACTCCATGAACTTGGTTAATTTTTCATAAAAAAATATCCAAGTTTATGAGAATAATCGTCAATGAAAGTAACATAATACCTGTGTCTCATAAAATATGGAGAAGAGAAGGGCCTGCATACATTTGAATGCACCAACTCCAAAATCCCTTTGGCTCTACTATCTTGACCCTGAAAGGATGTCTTAGCATACTTGCCAAATGTGCACCCCTTGCACACATCATGCTAATCAAAACTCCATGTTGGTAATCATGTGGCTATCTACTAAAGAATTTTCAGTGTCCCATGGATCTATGCCAAAGTTCACCAACATCTCTACTATACCCACGACCAACCTTGTTGCTCAAGGCTACACAAGTCTCTACCTGCAACTTGTATAGGTTCCTCACCCTCACATTTATTTGGTTCACTAAACCAGAAGCTAAATGCTTGAGGTGCGCTTTACCTCTATTGAAGATGACATCATATCCCTTGTCCTCAAGGGTTGCTACGGAAACAAGGTTCTTCTTCAATCCTAGAACATAGAGAACATCTTTGAGATGGAGAAAGCTTCTAGACTCCCTCTCAACTAACAGTATCAACTCTTGTCGCGTACTTGCCATTATCTCCTAGCTCAATGTGAACCTCTGTGTCCTTCTCCTCCAACTAGCTGAAATACTCCCTATTCCCAGTGATATGAAAGAAGGCTTTGGAGTCAATATACCATGTGTTGCTCCCTACTGAGCTTGCCATGCAAGCTATCAATAAGAAATCTTTCTCGAACTAAGAAGCAAACCCATCTTCCTCAGCTGATGTAGCCGCATAATTCTTATTGGACCTCTTAGTCCAATTTAGGCACTTAGTAGCATAGTGCCCAAACTCAACAATGGAAGCACTTGATCTTACCTAGATCCTTCTTCTTCTCGCCCTTTCGAATAGACTCGGCCTTTCCTTTGCCTTTCTTACCTGCAAGAGCAAAGTTTTCCTCATCCTTAATCTTTGTTGATCTATTATCTCAAGTTCCTCTCTGGATCTCCCTTGAATGCAGTCAATCCATAACCTTTCCCAACTAGGACAATTCTCTCTCCCACTAACAACATCCTGAAAGCCATACCAAGACTTGTGAAGTCCTAGTAAGGCAAAATTCACAAGGTCATGATCAGATACAGTGACACCCACACCACCTAGCTCATTTCAAACCTGAGTGAACTTCATAAAATATGTGACGATGGGCTCTCCTTGTCTCATCCGCATACTTCTTATCTTCTCCTTAAGAGCAAGCTTCCCAGTATCACTAGAACTCTGATATAGATCTAAAATAGTTTTGAACATCTCAAAAGTTGTCTTCTTCTCATGAATATGAGGAACTATATGATCTTTGACCCCTTTTAAAATAATCCTCCTAGCCATAATATCATTCTTGTTATGTTGGGCCAATTGTTGGGCATCTTGTGGTGGTGGTATAGCATTCTTGACAAGCTCTCCCGCCCCATTATCCTCCAATACTAGCATGATCCTCCCTTTCCAAGAGACGAAGTTAGAGGCTCCCTCTAAACAGTGGTTTGATCTCAATCCTTGGAATGCCATCCTGCTTACCCAAAGAGCTCTCCTACACAATCTAGCGTTAGCCTTCTTGACTGATCTACGTTGGTCACAAATTGATCTCAGCGCTAGTCTTTATTCTGGTCTCTGCTCGATACCATGTAAAATTTCCTTTAAATTTTGGAACTGCTTGATGAACTAACTGAAATTGGGTTCGATTCACCAAGACCCAGAATTTCTCTACTGTAAATCTGTAGCTAAATACAACAGAATTAAAAAACACAATCACACAATAACAATAACACAATATTTTCTGGGAACCCAACTGGGAAAACTCTCTGCTAGCTATAGAATTTTATTGACAAAAAATAGAGCAATTGATCTCTTTACAAGGCAATTGTTTCAACAGAAAACAAAGTTTTTTTCTCTACTAACACTTAGCTCAAAACCTCCCTGCAAGAAATCGACCCAGCTCCCTATTTCCTTGCGTTGCCTGGCTCCTATTTCCTGGTGCTAGATAGCCCCTATTAGTTAGGAATTAACTCCTAAATCTTGGCACACTTCTGCAAGGAAAGTTGTCTTTGTCAAGCGGCATATAGGCTTCTCCTTACACACTCTTCTTAGCAACTAGCTCTCACACAAAACTCGTGCTCAATAATAATGTATAATGATGTGCCTTCGTCCTCCGTTTAACCTTTTCTACAAGCTAAATCTGGCAAGTGCAAATTTGGAATATGAGTTGAGTTCAACTTGTTAACTAAGTCGAACTGACTCTTTAACTCGTCCAGCCTCAAACAGAACTTGAACCTCTCTAATTCATCCCTTCCAAATATAACTCGCACTTGGAGATTGACTCAAATGCCTCTCCAACTCTTGACACGAGTTAAAATGTGACCATGAACTCGTCCTATCTACTCGAACTCGTGCATGCTAAAGGAAGCACCATTTGTGATCTTTCTTGATCATGGCACAAGTCAAGAAGACCTTTCTCGCTACTATTTTCAACATATAGATCAAAGTGAATACAGATATTTCAGATTGTTTTAAAAGATAAAAATTGAATTGTTCATTCAGCATTGAATGTCTTAATACTTTTGATGAATGCATCCACAATTTTGGATAGATGTGAGAGGCTGAGAAAAAAATACAATAGAATCATACAGCCTTGGATTATTGATGTGGAGTTATTATCTAGATTGGTTGTGTTACAGAATTTTTTCCCAAAGAAAAAACCATTGAGGTCATACCCAACTATTTTGTTAGGTGAAGTTACGTTATTCCCATGTCTTAATAAGAAGAATACTATTATAGCGAAATTTGCAATAGTTATTCCTTCACAATGTTAGAACCTCTAACAATTCCATGTTAGAATGTATGGAACCTTCAAAACTCAACACTAAATGATATTTTCTATCAAATCTTTAGAATATTTGAATGGTCATCTACATGTTTCCTTCTCTTGTCTTGTACTAATACTCCTAAAGTTCAGCTAGAAATGGCTATTAGCAATGTTGTCACGCTTGACCTTGGAAAAGACTCGGTTGGCCTAGGACTCAACAAGACTAGGTGACTCAAGAGAGGAACCTAGAAAATACAAAAAAAAACCCTTAAAATATAGTATAATATGTGCACAAAAATATTGCGAATTTGTGGCAAGTGTGGCAAGTTTCACACGACTCTAGCAAGTGGTGAGCATCAAGGACGAGTCTTACACCACTACTCGCCCCAACCAAGACTTGCAAGTCTTAGACAAGTCAAACTACATTGGTTATTGAGGATTGTCCCAACAACAATGTTAGACCTTTTTTCACAAGGAACAATTTAGAATACATCATTTTTACATATCACCAACCTTTTTTATATTGTGCGCTTGGCACAACAAGGCTCTACCATGCCTACTTGTCTGAGATATAACTTGCCATGTATAGTTTTATTAACCAAAGGATGTTTTGTTTTTGGGGGTCGTTCCTTATTTCAAGAGCTAATATATTTGGGCTCTACCTACACTTTCTTCCAACTTAAACCACTTCCCAATTTCCACTTTGATAGATGGCATCAATGGATACCCAAGGTTAGAACGTGGTTAGAATGTGTTTAGACTCTCTTTAGAAGCCACTCTTCTACTTCGACTTGTAGTTTCGTGCAGTGTTGCTATTGCATTTTGTAGTTTACAACGAGCCCCCATATGATATCACAACCACCCATCATGAGAGCCTGTTCACGGAGATTCATTTGCAATGTAAAGTAGCGAAGGGGCACTCTGAGAGACTTAAATAATCGAAGAAATTCAGTGGCCATGAAGGAGATCTTTCGATTTGCAACAATTGCAAGACACCCAAAATTATTAACAGCCAGAAGGCAGACTGTATGCGTAGTAGTGCCAGTAAGAGTACGATAGTGCACCTGAACGGAACGGAGTATCATTAGCAAACGAGGAGACTGGAGTGATGTCAATGATGCACAAGGGCAAAGATACGTTCGGGATGATTACGTGTGATCATAGCGAGTATTTCATGGCCTGGTGTGGAAAACCAATACGGTATTTATTACCTGAAACAGTCTGCGGTTTGAGCGGCAATAGTCAAGTTTGCAAATCTATAACGTCACTGTTCGGAAGGGCCTAATTTCGTAAGGAGATCCATCTGAGTCGGGAAGTATGTTTAACACATTGTCCGAGCAATTACTTACTTGAGCTAATTATACGGCGCCTAAAGACAGAACGGACGGAAAATAAGTGCGATTTCTTCATTTTTTCCAGAATTGGATTTTATGAGTAATTCCTAGAACCCTAACAAACAAATAAGCAAGCAAACATTTGAAGATAACACGCCATTCGATCCTAAACCAGAAAATCTGTGAATTCTCATTCTGCAAAACATACCAATATTCAGTCCTTAATAAATGTATGGACAGATGAAATTGAAAAAGAAAAAAAGTAATTCGGGTTAAAAAACCAACCACCTTCGGGCTGCTCTTTTTCTGCAAATTCCTTCTCCAGAACGCGATCGAACATCTCTGCAATGCTTCCCTCGTTGGCCAAATCCGGTGGGACAGCTTGTGACGACAAATTACCCTGCGATGAGTTAACCGAATTCTCCATCCGCTTTGCATCTGCGTGGCTGTTTGAAGTCCCGGCCATCAACAACAAAGACGCGCAGAAAATTGCCATCCGAGCTAATAATTTCCCTATTCGCCATCGCGCAAGTGCAGGGGTCGAATCCCTCCCCCGTTTCGAAATCCTCATGGCTGGCGGGCCAAGCCAATTAGTATTGATGACCTAACCTAACTATCGAGGACGACGAGACTGTGGGTCAAAAATGCAGGAACCTTAACTTCAACCTGAGTTTCGATCTCAACCTCCACCCTGATGGAGGTAGCACCGAGGCTGACTTAATGGCCATTGGCAGTTTAAGCTGAAACAGCAGAGCAGAGCAGTTTAGTGGCCTGCCGATCTGCTAATAAGTACCACAAAAATGAATGGTTGGTGCCTTGTATTGAAGGCAAAGACCGTACCACTGAACACTACCAGAGCAGTACCAGACCGGGGTGTTATATTATATGTTTGTGTCGGTCTGATCCGTCACACCGCCGGTTGCGTATATGCCAAAGCTGGGGCCCCCTCTCCTTTCCCGGGTAACCTGGTAGAGTAGTAGATATTAGCCTTATGTTACAAACATAACAAGTCTAACGTGAGAGTGAGAAACTTTGACTTTCATTTATCACATTCATCCAGCCAGGTATCATTCATTATAACAAAAGGCGAATTGAGCTATCACTCAGACTGCTGCAGGAAAATGTCGTATGCTTACATCATTGTTTCATCACTTTATTTTTCATATTTTTCAATTTTATTTTTTTGGAAAATGAGAGTATGCCGTTTTTCAAGAAAAAAATTAGGTAAGAAATGCTTATTATATATATATATCTTTAAGCTTGGATAAATGTCAGCGAAGCCCCAAAGGGAAAAATTAAATATATATAAAATTTGTTATTTTCATATTTAATGAAAAAATCAAACATTTTATTCATCATTCTCCCGTTATTATTAAAAATAAATATATATTTATTTTAAAATAATTATATTGATTATTTAAAATAATTATTATAATTTTTATTTACTAAACTAACATTAAAAGTAAATACAAAAATCATAATATTATAAATAATACTAATTTTTATTGCATTACATTAAATCTTCTAAATTATTTTTATTTACATTACTTTAATTCTTTTCTATTCTATCTTATAAAAGTTCGCTATATATTGTTTACATTAGATTACCCTCTTCCTATTTCATTATATTATGAAAGTGACGCTTATATTGTTTACAATTACATTAACCTTTTCATATAATTAATAATATAGAAGTTGGATATATTTGTCTATTAGGCTGGAATTAATAATATGAAGTTGTATATTTGTCCATTAGGCTGGGATATTAATTTCAAGTTTATGTAATAAATATAATTTATTTAAATCAAATTTAAAGGTTAATATAGCAAAAAAACATACATTTATGGTAGCTGAAATTTATTTGTTTTTTTTTATTTATAAGATTGAAAAAATAAAATATTAAGTTTATATTGATAGTGATGTTTAGCTCATAACAACTTATAGATTTCAATATATCATAATAATATTTATGCCAATAAAAATGCGCACAAAAATAGTAACCTTTCTATTAACATAATGAGTTTAGTTACAAGATGAATATATGTACTTAATAATTAGACAACATATTATCCATGTTAAACATAACAAAAAGTGTTGTCACAATGTAATATTTGTTACAATAGATGGAGTTCGTCCAATCTAATGACCTTTGCTTTATTCTCTTTTTTATACCCATACTCAATTATTAGCTACACAAAACCCCAAGTAGGGTGACCACCCCAAACAAAGTAGAGATGAGATTGATATTGTTGAAAATGAGACTAGAGTGGAAAGAAAAATCTTAAGTGATGGGAAAGTGGAGGAGAACATATGGTAATGGATTTCAAATTTGATCCATAATAGATCGACGAAAACCCAACACAATTAGATTATAAACCTCTACTACCAAATTAAAGCCATTATGGGGAAAGTCAAGGTAGAAAGAACTGAAGCCCGATAAGAGATTCTCTTATGCATCATTGCTTTACAATTGTGGGTAAACAAGTTGGACTATGAGATGATGACTCTAGCCAAGAAAGTGGCAGAATTTCCTCACTAGCAGGGAAGAGTTGGCAGCTCCTTCACCCCATCAAGTAGATTCTCCCTAATGATGGTCAAACCCTTTATATAGTTTTTCTATTTGAGTGCGTGTTTCATAGCCTGCTAATCAATAACAATTTTAGATTTTCTAGTGTTTTGGGTAATAGTTGTAGGTTATATGAATTTTGCATTTCTATAATCTCTATTAAACTAAAAAAATTGTTTATGACTATATTGTTGTGCTATCGGTTTACTTTCCCTAGTGGTGGACCAGTAGCCATAAGAATGGAGCTATTTGTTTATTAGCAATACAAAGGCATGACTAACTTACAAACAAATATTATCTACACAAATTATGTTTAGTTACTTGTCCAAATCTCAATGTTGGGCTTCTAATTGCTTCATCTCAATGATATCCTAAATTGAGTGATTATTAATTGACTACAACATTTAAGAGGAGCAAGTATAGAGGAGTTCATACATGACCATGATGGACACAAGGGGAGCTTTTGTGGTCACTTGAGTTAGTCATTGATAATGAAGTGGAAGCACATGTATTTCTTCAAGGACTCGATGTACTAAGAGATAAAGGTGTTTGAAATGTGATAGTCATCAAAGACTCAATGGTGGTTGGATGATCCCTTCCCCTTTAAAAATCCTCAATGAATCTACAACTTGTTGGAATATGTCATAGTATTGCGTCTATGAGACTTAATTTGAACAATCAACTTCTTTTAGGAATTGCAAATTCTAAACATTAAAGTGGAGCACAAGTCTAATTTAGGGGTCCAATGCAAAAGAAATTTTGTGAGTTAAGGAGGCGTCAAGAGCTCCATTTGAACCCTCTTTGTCATGGTATTAAGATGGCCAACCCTTCTTTTAGCATCCATTAAATTATGATGACAATTTAGAGAGTGGGCCTTAAATGGCCTAACCTTACATATGAACATCAGAACATCACTCCTATGAAGCATGTGACAACAACAATGGTTCCTACATGTGGCATTCATTGATTCATCCCTAGATTAATGTTGGTACTATCCAAAATTGAAATTAACCTCATTAAGAGCAATTAATTTTCCTCCTTCTTGGATTCTTTGAGTATTTATGACTCTCGAAGGTCTTTGGCATTAACCAATCCACCTTTCTTTGATTAGGCAGTGTCATGGATCATTTCCACTATTAAAACAATTGGTGTGTCCCTTATGAGTTAAAAGAGTTAAGGAAGGTGCTTCTACAATGTGAAAAAATGTTAGGTCCCTATAATACTAGTGTAGTCCCCTTATTGTCATTATTATTGTAGCCCCATATTGTTATTATTGTGCCCATATAAACCCCATATTGTTATTGTTGCGATCCATAGAAGCCCATTATTCTTATTGTTGTGCCCTTACATTATTATTGTTATGTAGGCTCGCATTATATTGTGGCCCCTTATACTCCTATATATACCAAGGAGGTCTTGTCATTTGTATCATCCAAAAAGTATTCATTTATGTGATGTAAAGGAGGTTACCCCATCGAAGAGGTTGATTTTCAAGTTGTTGATCTATCTTTTCTTCGGTTTTGTGATCTGGTTGCATAACCTTTGGTATCAGAACTTTGGATTCTAGGGTTTTGATGCTTCAGACAGGTCATCTTGGAATTTTCACTATAGATTTTTTTCTTCGAGGCTTCAGGAGATTAAATTTCGACCACTTGGAGCCCACATCTTGATGAACTTTGTGTAAAAAATTCAAATCTTGGTTCGCTATATTTTATGAGATGTGGTCCAAAGAAGTTAAGGTTTTTGCAGGCTCTAAAATTCAATCTCAAACAAGTGAGCCAGGGAAAATTATCATAACTTTCTCTCCAAGCATCAAATTTGACTCAAAATGCATGGGCTGTATTTTTTTGTATATCATTTTCAGGGTCGAAGGTCGAAACAATAATATGTGGAATTTCATACAAGTTCGCTCTATTGAACTAGTATATAATCAAGTCATCATGGGAGATTGGGTGTAACTCTTTCTTAAATAATCAAACCTTGGTCTGACTTATGGGGTTTGAAATAAGACTTGGAGGGCTACCACGAGACAAAATTCCAGGCCTTGGAGATCTCAAATTACAGAGATACAACAATTTCAATATCAAGCTCCTAAAAAACAAGAAAAAGGTGTGTATTCGTTTAAACTTTGCATAATTTTTGTTTGAAAATTAGTTTGAAGTGATTCAAAGGGCATAGTGAAACATAAATATCATTGTTTAATTCCAAAATGCCTCGAACAAAAAAATAATAATAATAATAATAATAATAATAAATAAATAAAATAAAATAAAATAAATGGACCACCTAGTAAGCAACCAAAAACTTTTGCTATGACGCATGAAGAAGAGGAAGAAATGCAACATGATATATCAAAATTACGAGACCAAGTGTTAACAAATTTCTCTCTCGCAAAGAGTAACCAAAAATGAACTAGAAGCTAAGATGGATGGTTTAGAAGAAAAAATAAAAGGCAATATGGAAGGTTTAATTGATGGATTAAAATTACACATGGAAGCTAAGATGGATGGTTTGAAGAATGGTTTAAAAGCAGACATGGAAGGTTTAAATGGAGGTTTGACAAAATTGCTACAAGAAATGCTTCCCAATGGAGAAAAGGTATTCCTCGAAACTCATGATGAGAAAAAAAAAGGAATGTTAATTATGATTTTAGAGACTATAATTTTGGATTGAATACCAACCACATTCCAAAGATCAGTATGAGGAAGTTTGATGGCAAGGATCTTATAACATGGATACTACAGATGTAGCAAAATTTTGATCTACTTGATGTGGAACACACACAAAAGATACGTAATGCATCTTTATATTTAGAACCCAATCAATTTGTATGGTATTGATGGATTTGTTGTCATAAACCAGTTGTCACTTGATCAATTTTTACGTAAGAAATGATAGCACATTATGAGGATACAAAGCGTGACACCTTCTTTGGCCAATTGATAAATCTCAAACAAAAGGGTTTAATGATGGAGCACATTGAGGACTTCCAAAATTTGAATATCAGGGTAACTAATATTCTAGAGGAGCATAGGATTGATGCCTTCATATGGACTTTAAAGGATAACATCCAACATGAGGTTCACCTTTGGGGACCTGATTCATTAGAGAAGGCATTTAGGGTGGCAATAAAAGTTGAAAGCATAATCATTTCAACAAGGAAGTCTACCTCCCACAACTATAAAAATGGAAGTGTTGTTGCTCCTAGCCTTCCACAACCTACAAGGTGTACACAACAAAAATTGGAGGGGAAAAAGAGCAAAAGGGCTTTGTTACAATTGTGATAGAAAATACAGTAAAGGTCACAAGTGTGCTTAGAAGAAATTATTTTACATAGGATGTGAAGAGGAGTAAGAAAAGGAACAAGAAACATCCAAATAAGAGGATATACACCAAGAACCAACCCCATAGAAAGAATAAATGAATATGACCATATTTTGCAATGCATTGTCGAGAATTACCACTCCTCAAACTCTCAAGATAGAAGGATACATTAAGAAGAAAAATGTAATAATGTTGATTGATTCGGGTAGTATGCATAATTGTATTCATTGTAAGATAGTCAAGGAATTGAACAACTTTCTTTATCCAACACTAGAGTGCCAAGTGATGGTTGCAAATGAAGGAACTATAAATTGCTCTAGAAATTGTCATAATATCAAGCTAACCATGGGGGAATACGTATTGAACAGTCCAATGTTTTCCATTCCTTTGGGTGGTGTGGATGTTGTACTAGGAGTCCAATGGTTACATCTTTGGGAATGATAGTTTTTAATTTTCAAGAAGTTTTCTTGATTTTTTTTGGAAGGGAAGGAAATTGGCTTAAGGGGTATTACAGGGAAACGGGGGAAGATAATCAGGTTGAATGGCATAAAAAAGCTTTTGAAGAAAGAACAACGGGGCGCAATTTCACAATTATGCTCACTAGAGGTTCAAACATCGAAATTATCTATTTCTCCATATCTCCAAAAAGCCTTGGACAATCATTCCAAGGTATTTGAGACTCCCAAAGGCCTCCCACCTATTCGTGATTATGATCATGTTATTCACTTGATTCCAGGAAGTGGTCCTCCAAACATTAGGCCTTACAGATATTCGTATGCCCAAAAGAGTGAAATTGAATGTATGGTTGCAAAAATGCTACAGGTCTGTATAATTCAACCTAGTCAAAGTTTTGTCTTTGCTCCAGTAGTATTGGTGCACAAGAAGGATGGATCATGGTGTATGTGTCTAGATTATAGGGATCTCAACAAACTCACTAATAAATATAAATTTCCTATTCATGTCATTGATGAATTGTTAGTTGAATTGCATGGAACAATTTATTTCACTAAGTTGGATCTTCATTCAGGATATCATCAGATTGGAATGAAGACTGAAGACATTGAAAAAACAACATTCAAAACTCATGAAGGTTATTATGAATTTTTTGTCATGCATTTTGGCCTTACTCATGCACTTTCCACATTTCAAGGTTTGGTGAATTCCATTTTCAAACCCTTCCTTAGAAAATTTGTGTTAGTATTTTTTCATTATATATTAATCTATAGCAATTCTTGGAAGGATCATGTTCAACATGTTGACAAGGTGCTCAAATTATTGGAAGAGAAACAATTATATGCCAAAACCTTCGAATGTTTCTTTAGAGTACAAGAGGTGGAATATTTGGGTTGTATTATATCTCATGATGGTGTTAAGGTAGACCCTAACAAAATTAAAGTCATTAAGGAATGGAAAATTCCCACAGCCCTAAAGCATCTTCGAGGATTTCTTTTGTTAACAGGATATTATCGCAAGTTTGTTAACAATTATGGGAGAATAGCAGCGCCTCTAACAACATTATTGAAGAAAGATGCATTTTCTTAGACTCCATAAGCAAGTAAGGCCTATGAACATCTTAAAAAGGCAATATGTCAAGCACTGGTCTTAGTTACACCAGACTTCACAAAAACCTTTATTGTGGCATGTGATGCCTCTCGAAATGGAATTGGTGTTGTTTTAATGCAAGAAGGAAGACCCATTGCTTTCGAAAGTTTTCCAATCAAGGGAAAGTATTTACACAAACCTATTTATGAGAAGGAAATGTTGGCAATACTAAATGCACTAAAGCAATGATGACCTTACCTACTGAGAAGACACTTCATGGTAAAAACATATCACAATAGTCTTAAATACTTTTTGGAACAAATATTATTTTCAAAAGAGCAACAAACATGGGTCATAAAAATGTTGGATTATGACTTTGAAATAATCTACAAGAAAGGGAAGCAAAATGTTGTTGTAGATGCACTCTCAAGAAAGGATGTGGATGTGGAAGCATTTCTCTGTGCCATTTCTATTATCCAACCTGATTGGATATCTAAAGCAAGGCATGAATGGAAGAATAATGAAGAGGCGTGGACACTCATTCAAAGGTTGCAACAAGATCCCAATACAAATGATACATTTATCTAGAAAAGTTATTCATTATGGTACAAATATCACTTATTTCTCTGTAAGAATTACCAACTCAAACAAAATATTCTTTTGGAATTGCACACCTCCCCCTTAGGAGGGCACTCGAGATTTTTAATAACTTGCCATAGGGTCAAGAAAGTTTTTTTTGGGGATGTCCTTAAATCTTATATTCAGAAGTTAGTGGCACAATGTTTGGTTTACCAACAAAATAAAGCGAAGACAATTAAGGCCCCGGGTATGTTACAAACTTTAGCCATTCCAAGTCAACGTTGGGAAGAGGTCTTAATGGATTTTATCACGGGTTTACCCAAGTCCGAGGGAAAGAGTGTCATCATGGTGGTAGTTGATAGTCTTACCAGAGATGCACACTTTTGTGCATTATCTAATCCTTTTAAAGCCAATATAGTTGCTACTACATTTATGGAAACAATTCAAAAGCTGCATGGAAACCCAAAAATTATTGTAAATGACAGAGAGCCCATTTTCACTGGAAAATCGTGGATGAAATTATTTTCTTGTCTTAGTACTCAATTAGCTCATAACTCATCTTATCATCCTCAATCTAACGGGCAAACTGAGATAGTGAATAAATGTTTAGAAGGATATCTTTGTTGCTTTGTATTTGATAAACAAACACAATGGTTTAAGTGGTTACCTCTAGCTAAATGGTGGTATAACTCTTCCTTCCATATTGCAGCAAAAATGACCCCATTTATGGAACTTTATGGATATCATCCACATCCATCACATAATCTTTAAGAGAAAATTCCACGGTTCAAGCAGTGGAAGATCACATCAAGCATCAACAACAAGTTCTCCAACTCTTAAAGGATAATCTCACTTTGGTGTAGAATCGAATCGAATGAAACAACAGGAAGATCAACATCGCAATGAGAGAAGTTTTGATGTCAGTGACTGGGTATTTTTAAGGCTACAACCATACTAACAAATATCCATCAAGCAAGCTAACAAGGATAATAAATTATTACCCAAGTATTATGGTCCTTACAAAGTGTTGCAAAATATTGGTACTATGGCATACAAATTGGAGTTGCTTGCATCTTCCATAGTACACCCAGTTTTCCTTGTTTCATGCTCAAAGAAGGTTATCGATGATAAGATTCTAGTTCAAAAAGTATTGCCAAAAGTTTACGAAGAAGAAAAAAACATATTGGAGCCTGAAACAATCATAAAAACAAGAGCCTGACAACTACGAAATCTATCAATTCCATAGTATCTTATTAAGTGGAAGAACTTGCTAAATATTCCACATGGGAGGATGATAATTTTATACAAAATCATCTAGAACTACTCAAGCGTTGAGGACAACACTTTTTTGAAGGATAGGGTCATGTTAGGTCCCTATAATACTAGTGTATCCCCCTTATTGTTATTATTAGTGTATCCCCATATTATTATTATTGTGGCCATGTAAACCCCTTATTGTTATTGTTGCGCCCCATTGAATCCTGTTAGAAAATCAGAAAGGCACAAATATTTTCTCTTGTTGATAATTACCTATGATTTCTTTGAGTTATTATTATCTTTCTTATGTTATTCTTTTATCTTATTGCATCAAGCAATTAGCAAAACCAAAACACGAAGATCAAGGACACTAGATGTAGGCGCACAACTAGGAAAAAACCCCTATATAGGGGAAAACCCAGTCAAGAACTCTTCCTTTAGTAATTCAAATGAGATAAACCAAGATCTTAGACCAACATACCTTCCTCCTCCACCAAGTCAACCCTTAAATTGTTCTTCCAACCTTCAAATATCAACTGCAATGATACTGCATCAAGCCTACTTCAATACTGCATCAATACAACATCAAGGATTGCTTTTCGACCCTATTGCATCATAATTTCACCCCATCTTCAAGACTGCAATTTCGGCACTCCAACAGCTTCAGTTCCTTCGCACATGTGAGGCAAGGGAGAGAGAATTTTGACTTCCATAGCAAAATAACAAACTTCTTCTCCTTCGTTATTCCCTTCCTTCTTCTTCCTTGGAATTCATACCTTTCACTACATCCAGCTACTGCAATTCAAACTTGTGTTTATTCTCATTCAAATGAGATGATTTGTTGCATATATATATTCCTTATAGGTGATCGAATTATTCCTTTGAGGCTGACTTGTCCTTCCTTGAGGCCGACTTGGTGGAGGATGCCTAAATGACCTAATTTACATTAAAATACTTTTCTTTCTTGACAAATAATTCCCAAGAAGGGTTCTTTACATTGTGACATGGACAAGGACACTTGACATAAACCCTAGAAGTCTTCAAAGGAGACTTTAACCTAAAAACAATTGACCCAAGCATGAAACCCATGCTTTAATAAGTCAATTTATTTAATAATAAAGTTTTTTTTTTCTTTCTTTTGATAAATACATTTCATTATGACTCAAGTACAATTACGAAGACCAACACTAGCTACATTATTCAATACTCCCTATTAACTACAGAGGCATTCATAATTACCTATATCTATAGAGGTACATGAAAGATCTCAAAATGAACTACGAAGAGTTCAGCACACACAGTGCTATGGATTAGATTCCTGACCAAGGTAATCTATCTGGGTGGGACTAAGATGGACTCAAGCTTTCGACCACTTCTAGGTACCATCAAGATTACTAACTAACCATCAACCTAGGGATCTAGGTGTGTATCTAAGGTCAGAGATCCAAGACCAACGCCACCCTCCCTCTTTGGGATATAGACATCAAACACATATAGGTCGCCTAGATGTCCTCCCATGCATCTGCCATTAGATGCTTCATCTCTCCCTAATAAACTAGATGTATGAATTTGTCCAAGCATGCTTCCCAAGTGTTCTCCCTTATTTATGGATATATTTACATGTTCAAACACAACCCCAATCAATAATAAACTTTCAAATATACATATAAGTAGACACAAACCTTTGGGGTCCTCAATCATCCTAATGCCACTTATATCAAGTTATTCACATGCAACTAGTCAGAAGCTTTTCTTATTTCATTTCTTCATCAACACTAAGACATCCTCAATACATTGTAGTACTTTCATTCATTCCCCAGTTTCTTCTTCATGGTATCCATCATGACTATCATAATATGCCCTCCCTCTCAATTTAGGAGATATACCCTTTCTTTTATCCATGCTCCCTCTCAACTTAGGGAGATAAACTACTTCCTTCTTCTATAACATTGGAGAGTATTTCATGGCTCCAATACTTCTTATGGTATCAAGGCCATCTTATCATCATCCTCCTAGCTTCCTTCATCATGCTCATACAAACATCTTCATTGCCTTGAAGATTGTGTACCTACAAAGCTTTTAATAACAAGCACAACCAAATACATATATAGAAGTATGAATTTAACTATATCAAAGTTATGTCAATGGAAGCATCAAAACAATCAAATACTTTAGACATTAAATATCTAAACCTAGTTAGGTTCATAAACAAAAATAAACACATATTAGACTTCAACTTCTTGCCAGGGTTATTGTCATAAACCCTAGAGAACATCATCAAGACTTAAAGCAACTTAATCAAGATATAAAATTCATTATATCTAGGGCCTCAATTTTAGAGATATATGAGAGACTCTTTTCTTGCAAACCCTATATTCTACCTTCAAGACACAAAACCTTAGATATCAACAATTTAATTATAGTATACATGTTAGATTATGATATGCTTTGTTGCAAACCCTAGATTTTATCATCATATCGAAAACAATATCATCACATCCTAGAATATCAATCTTTTACTAGGGATTTGTTACAAATACTATAATTCAAAAACTATGAGCATCAACAATTAGGTTAGAATACTCACATATGCATTAATATTTCTCATCAATAAACCCAAGACATAAATATCAATGTTAGAAATACAATGAATTTTCTCGAGGCTAGGGTTTCGATCAAACATACGAACATACACCTAGGATATCATTCCTATGAGCTTACTATAAATATTATAAAGGTTTTGATCATAAACTTCAATTCATCGAACCCTAAAGATTGAGGGATTCAATACATAACTTTAGATAACAAACCCTAAAGGACTAGATATATTATCATAACAATGCCAAAACCCTAAACATAAAAAGAATAAGATTTATAGACTTCATCAATAACCCTAAGTTGCTTAAGGTTTCATAAATATTGATATACCCTTAGGTTAGGGTTTTACAATGAACCTTTTAGGGTTCCACAAGAATGATAATGTAACGAGCGTATATTTAATTTAATGATCAATTACCCTAACAAGAATCTTTATGATTCAAAACCTTAGACATAGTGATGCCAGTAATGTAAAGCAAGGATTTTAAAATAAAATGAACGTACCTTTTTCATATGAAGAGAACTTTATAACAAAGCTTGTAGTTTAATACATACATTGAGTCGTTATTTAACAAACGTTATAGCACATCAAATCTTGAAATATTTCCTTTGCAACATAACTTTTTCCATGCTTCAAGACTATCCTCTGAAGTCTCCTCCATAACCCTTGAGCATTTAGCAAACTTTCATATCCATGGAAAATATAAAGAGAAAGGTTATTAGTATACAATATAAACAAGTCTTTGATGTGAAGAGGAAACCAAACATGAAAAGATGTAACAAAGAATAAGATACTTATCTTTTGTAAAATGATGAAGTCTCGATATTAATCCAATATTGAGGGATACCTACAACTTATAAAATAATTCAAAAATGTTTTAACACGACATGTTAGTCCTACAAATTATAGAAATCAAAGCATAAAGCAAAACTTTAAAGTAGAAGGATAGGCAAGGGATAAAATCCCTAAGAGTCTCTAGAAAAAAGGGTCTTTGACTTCAGATTCCTTTGTCTTGTTCTTCTTTGATGGACCTTCATCAACAACATTCACATATTTTCTTTCTGTCTTCCTATTCCTTGGATTCTCAGGAGAATCATTTTTATAATGACCCATCTTATGACAATTGTAGCATTCAATCTTTGATAGGTCTACATTATTCTTTGGTCCCTTGTACTTCTGGAAGGTTCCCTTCTTCTTGTGATGAGTGGAATAGGAATTTGATATGTTCTCCTCTTCATCCTCCTTCTTTTTGCTTTCTAACGATATTCTGGCTTCTTCTTGACTGCATGCATTCTACATTTGTTTGAATGTTGGAGTATCCTTCCAATTGTTGATTCCTGATGCAAAGGCACTCAAAGATGTTGGTAGTCCTAGAAGAGTAGTAATCACGAGCTCTTTTTATGGTACAATTTCATGTATTGTTTAATTTCATCTCTGATTCTAGATATCCTTATAAAGAAGTGTTATCACTCAGGTTTTCCCAAAAGTTGTAAGAAAGGGAAAGGAGGCCGAGGTAACCACAAACCAATCTTTTAGACACAAATTCTAGCCAATCTGCATCCAGAGAGGGCTCTCTCTTTAAGTTTTAGCTTTGTTTTGAAAGATATTAGGCTAGTTGTGAAGTTTAGGAGTTTATTGAATTTGGGTGGTGAGATTCAATAGCAAAGGGATAAGGCTGAGTAGTTTAGGCCATTGGGCTAATGGAGTCAAGGAAGATGGCTTCACTAGATTAGGGTTTTTAACAAAAGATGGTTTCAGAGAGCAAGATAATCAAACAGAGAACAAACAATGATTTTGGAATAAATGGAAAGGTTTCAAAATGGGTGAAGGGCAATTAAGAAACCTTCAACCTATTTGAAAATATGGAACGGAAATTGATTACTTATAAAGAGCAATTAAGTATTCTTTAAGTAATAATCAAAGTGACAGAACTAATTAAGATTTCACTATTTATTCTATTAAGAAGAAAACATAGAGAATAATAACTTTGGAAGACAAAGTGCAATCAAGCATATTCTAAATTACTCCTTTTTGTTTATCATTTAGATGTGACACAAAGATGATATAATAAACAAGGAAAACTTTAAAACATAAGGTATAGAGGACTTATTGATCCGGTGTTTGATTCAAGAAATCTATGAAAAGTCCTTTCCCTCAATTCTTTATCCAGCAAGCCATGCGAAATTTTGATCTAATCAGCACTTTATTCCAAAAACCAGTATTACAACAATGTATATGAATCCACACAAAATACTTCAAATGAAGAAGTATTTATACTAATTGTAAACTGAAATATCTTGAAAAAAAATCAAGATTAGTTTCACAAACATCTCCAACTGTTTACATTAATAGAACTTAAATAAAGGACATTCAAAACTAATGAATCTATTTGGCACTATTTCTATGGATTTATGGTGACAAACAAGAGAAAGTCGAATTTGATAGCAACTCTTAGTTGATGATGAAGCATCCCAGTCACTAACTGCATCTTTCCTTTGTGCATTCTGCCCCAGAAATTCTGCAAACTTGGGGTCCAATGATTCACTTTTATATCTCAATCCGTGATAGATATGTAAAAAGTGAAAGAGGTTTTTGTAGATAATAATGTTTTTGAAATAAACCTCTCTTAGTTTCCAAAAATTCATCTCCAGATGTTCATAATATTCTCTGCAAAAAGATGTCAAAAACAGGATTTTGCACAAACTGAAAAATAGGTTGTGAAGGCATGCACTTATCTCCCTCTTGGTAATACTTGTGTAAAAAGTGAGATAGGTTTTGTAGCTTGGCCTGATAAAAACAAAAACCTCTTCCAGTTTCTCGAAATACTTCTTGGATTAGCCACAATAGTTTCTGTAAAACTATGACTTAAACAAGAAATTTCTGAAGAATGTACCATTTTTGCTCTAATTTCATCTTTTCACCTTTACTTTGGATAAAATTCATTGTAGCTTGTGAAAGTGTTTTAATCTTTGTTTAAACCTTAATGTCTTCATGTTTAGTTTCACTATTTATTGTTTACTTTTTACTTTTACCGCTCTATTTTTCAACTCTCTTCGCTTTGACATGAATTTGTATGCTATGCTTTGTAATTGTCTTTTATGATGTTTAACTTCATGCTAGCTGATTTACTTGACTTGGTCTTCAATCTGATTCTCTTTAACCCTGATACTCTTTAACCTTGATACTCTTTGACTGTTCTTTACTGTGTCCTTTTACCTTCACTGTATATTTTAGGTTTTTACTGTTTGTTTCAACAGTAAATCCTTTTAATTCCATGTTTCCTCTGCTTATCCTTTAACTGTATGTTTTATCTTCCATCTATTTTTGAATAGATTTGATAACACTTTTGGAGTAAACAAGTCTTATGACTAGTATTAAGACTGTTTATCCAAGGATGTGGTCTTCTGATCACCTATAAAACAAAACAAATTGTTAAGAAAGCATTGGTTTGCAGGGGAGGTCGAAAAGTCTTCATTTGAGCTTGAGAGGTATGTGGAGTGAGTCTAGAATGATTTTTGGGAGGTAAACCATGCTCGAATTGGTTAACAGAGGCTTCAAGTGGCGCAGCTGGGTTACAAAGGGTTTTACTGCACAATCAGGTGAAAATGAGCAACATTGGGGTCTTTGTGTTTAAAGGGGTAAATGGTTGGTATTGGCGGGTGAAAGGATAAATTATGAGACATTTTGTCGTTTAGTAGAAGGTGGTAAGTGGTTTCTATCACACCGCTTATGGGGAAGGGTGGTATTTAGCCTCGGGCTAATGATTCCATTGGTTGCTTGATGTGTGGCGATGGTACGATGTAAAAACCGCTTGGTGATCGCGCATTAACGCACGGTCACCAAGGGTCGTGCGATATCAACAACCACTGTCGGATGATGGGGGAGAAATCGGACAGCTGACGGGAGACGTGGTGCGGTGGAGTTTAACTGCAGTGGGCTCGGCATAATAAACAATGTTTTAATCGTTTCAGGGGCATTTCTATTGGTCAGGGTTTGTTATTAATTAACCTAGAGGATTAACTAATCCTTGTTTAAACATCGTTTACGGTCGTATTTCAACCGGGGCGGGAATATATAATATTTGGGATTTTTAATAGTTTAAATAATACAGGAAAGGGTTAATGTTTTCGGGATTTATATGATAATAGTTAGAAGTTAATATGAACTAAAATGAAAATAAGCGCTAAGAAAATGTTAAAAATTTACATTAAAACTTAGGCTAAAGTGGGAAGAGGGGTTTTCAAGTGATATCATGTATTTCCTAAGTAAAATAGGTTTTCACTTAGGTGAACTTTATGAAATGAAACGAATGACTAATGGATAATTTTGAGTACTTAGGCTTTTAGATCATTGGGCCAAGGGTCCGGTCCCTCCAGAAGTCAGAGAAATGCTCTGAGCCCCTTTGATTTTCAAAGACCTTAATACTTAAGGGAAGTTAGTGAAATCTTTAGGGAAAATGTGAATGGTAGTTAGTTATTTAACCTTGTCTTGCTTGAACTATATCAAGTGTAATGTCTGCCTTGCACTTGTGATAAAAGAAAAGATCAACACATTTAGAGACATAATTCATCACAAGTAATTCTGCAATACCATCTACCTACCCTACCTACTTTAGCCTGACATTTTTTCTTCTTTATTTGGGTGCACTTAGACTGGCAAACCCTTATCAATCTTTCTTTTTTTTACATAGCAAGCCCACCTAAGTCTGCACTTATTACATCCAAGGGCTCATATTACACTGTTGAGCTCCTTTTATTTACTCTACCTATCTACTTATCTGCCAATATTACACTGTTTGGCCAAATATTTATTCTCTATCTCTAAAACACGAAATTCAAATACGAACTAGCCAAGCTTGAACTGTTTGACTATTCATCCATTGTGGCATAAGTTAACAAGCTGCACACAATGCTTATTACAGAAAATGAAAAAGTAGTGGCATTTAGACTTTCTCACTTTCTTGGTCTATTTTTATTTGGGGTTCATTGCTTTCATTTTTTCGACCATCTTTATTCTTTTTACCCTTTGTTTTTTCTTTTAGGGTATACCCTCTTTACATTTTTTAAATTTTTTATTTTTATTTTTTTTTGAAAATATGGAAAACCTTTACAACAAGAAAAGGTATGAACATATTATAGAGCTCATCAAGCCAATCATGAAATATGACACCTAGACAACAAATTTCTCCTTGGATGAAATTTATCCTCGATTGGAGAAGATATGAATAAGATTTTTATGTTGATGTAGTGCCACCTCACATACACGTTTATTTACATAAATCTCTAATGTTGAGTGGAGACCCATTAAGAATCCCATTTTCACATGGAGACCCTTCACTTATTGAGCCTACATTACAACTACACATTAGACTATAATTGTTTATTCCACAGGTGAGTGAAACCCACATTAAATAAACAAATCAACCTTGCTCTATAAAAAACAATTCACTCCATCCTGGAGATGGAGCTGTGAGTGTCGTGGGTCAATATCCCTGAGCCAAACACTAGATCTATTGAGAGAGATTTCCCTAGTCCATTCACTCCTAGCCAAATCAGCAGGGCCCCATGGGTGAATGTATTATTCCCCTTAGTCAAATCTGCATGATCTCGTGGGAGAATGTCTACTTGATGTTGCAAACTGCAAAAACATCAACACTTCCTTTCAACGAGGGAGACATTCTGCATCATGCCAAGCTTTTATCTAGAATATATAAACTCCCCCTAGATAGCGGCTTGGTGAGAATGTTTGTAATTTGCTCATTGATGGATATGTATTGGAGCTTCACTGCTTGCTTTTGCACCATGTCTTAGATGAAGTGATATTTGATTTCGATATGCTTCGACCTATCATGAAATACTAAATTATTTGAAATCTTGACACAACTTTGATTATCGCAATGTATTAAGGTCATCTCTAGCGCATGATCAAATAGTCCTACAAGAAGCTTTCGAAGCCACATTGCTTCTTAACTTGCAAATTGGTTGCAATATACTCTGCTTTTATTATATTGAGTGCGACAAAAATTTGCTTCCTAATAAACCAGGATATCATAGTTGATCCCAAACTAAATCAACACCCCAAGGTGCTCTTTCTATCCACTACACTCTCAACCTAGTCAAAATTAGTATATCCTTGTAACCTCACTTCAGCATTTAAGACATATATTAGACCATATCAAATTATACCATGCAAGTACCTCAACACATGCTTCACTGCAACTCAATGTACATTCCTTGGCTCAACCATAAACTGGCTCAGGGTTTTAACCATGCACATCAAGGATCAAATCAATTTCCTATACATAGTGGGATCCAATAAATCTTAATATGAAGTTGAATCATTCAAATTCTTCAAATTTGTCACCATTGGTGTAGCCATGGACTTGCAATCCATCATATATAATATCATCAAGATATCAATTGTGCACTTTCCCTATCCGAGGAATATTTCACCTATCCTCTGCCACACCTTTAATCTCAAGAAATAATGCATCAGGCCAAGATCCTTCGTCTCAAACTCTGAATCCAACTCCCTCTTGCACTTGACAATGAGCCTCTTTGCTCGAGTAAGGAACAAATCATCAACATATAGCACCGAGATAAAAGGATCATGATCAACAACCTTGTAGTAAAGGTTAGGATATCCATCACTCTTGGTGAAGTCCAAACTCATCAAGTATTTATCGATCTTAGAATATCATGCCTTGGGTGCCTGCTTGAGTCCGTAGAAAGCCTTCTTCAATTTGCAAACATGGGACTCCTTCCCATGTATCACAAAGCCTTGAGTTTGATCTATGTACACTTAGTTCTCAATCACATAATTGGGGAACATGGTATTTACATCCATCTGAGGTAGCCTCCAACCCATAACTAAAGTAAGATAAATAATAGTCTTGATGGAAGCGTACCTAGCGATTGGAGCAAAAGTATGTTCATAGTCCACTCCCTCTTTCTATAAGAAACCTCTTGCCACAAACCTTAATTTGTACTTCTTAATGATTCCATCTATTGCATAATTGATATTAGATCCACTTGGAATTCAAATTTGACTTCCCTTCTGGTCTCGAAACTATCTCCCATGCATCATTCTTCATGATGGACTAATACTCCTCCATCATGGCATCCTTCCAAACCTATTTTCATAACTGGAAGGTTTAGAATCATTGATATGGCTCATCAATGCCATATAAATCAAGGACCTTTATGGTTGTGTGCTCTCCCTAAAATTACCATTGGGAGATTCATGCCTCTTTGCATCCTGCAAAGTATCAGAAAGCCTGTCGACCTCTTGTTGGTCTCAATAACATCTTTAGGAAGGTTTACTAGCTCTACTAACTCCTCTTGATATTTTAAAGGATAAAAAATTAGACTATATGGATCTGTAACCACAACCTTTGGAGCCTCCTTCCCCTCACTATCAATCTCCATCTAAGACTCTCTAGACCTCCTAAAGGATAGCTCCTCATCAAAAGTAACATCCCGACTAACCACAATTTGATGTTGTCCTGGAATGTAGATCTTGTAGGCTTCGAAGTCTCATTGTATCCCAAAAAAATACTCTTCTTCTGAAAAGGTTCTAACTTCTTCCTCTTCTCCTTGGGCATGTGGACGTATATTATACAACCAAATATCCTCAAATGGATGGCCTCTAACTTCACTCCTGTGAATGCCTACTTACGAGTCTTGTCTTCCAATATTTGTTGAGGACCCATGTTCTAAAAATAAAATGTATTGCTAGATGCCTTTGCCGATAAGAACATGGGTAAACCCTGATCATGAATCATCTCCTTGTCAACCTCAACAATGGACTTGTTATTCCTTTCCACAACCCCATTATTTTGAGGGTTGTAAGGAACTATCAACTTCATCTTGATCCCTACCTCCTTGCATAAATCACTAAAGTCCTTAGAGGTATACTCTCCTCCATTATCTAACCTCAAAATATTGAGCTTCTTCGCTGTCAATTTATCTACTTGAGCCCTGAACTCTTGGAACCTGCTGAGGACATCATCCTTTGTCTTTCAAGATATGAAATTTGTAGCACCATCCAACCTATATTCCACTTTGAGATTGGCCACCATCTAGACAAGAGATATAAAATCTATATAAGTTGTTGAATATTGAAATATGAGGTTGAAATCAAAGGTTGATATTCGCCAAAGCTCTAACACCATGTCAAAATTCTATAGCATGTACAATAGAATACAATTTTTTGATTTTGTAATTACTTCCTAATGAGTTTTCAAACAATATTTGTTCATGCTACTATTATCATTGAATAATTACACCCTGAAAATCTCAATTGTAAATGCAACGAAAATAGTAAAGATTAGAGAAAGATATGAATGCATAATAGAAATAATATTTATTCCATAGGAAACCCAATCCAGGAGAAAACCCAACAATCTTTCCTTAAGGATAATTGTCTTTTCAACAAGGTTTACAAATTCTATTTTGTTTATAAATCAATGCCAACATTACAAGTCAAATAATTAGTCAAACCTATTCAAGTTGTTATTGGTCAACACTAGTCAAACTAGTGAAAATTCAACTCTGAAATTTATGGTCTGCAGTCAACCCCTTGCACGTGTGATCTACAGTCAAACTTTCAGTTTGTGGTCAACCCTTCACATGTGTAGCCTGTGGTCAAACACTCAAATGTGAGGTTATATGGATCAGTCATAATCATTGGGAAAACTTAGTCAAACCATCACATGTGCAACTAAGATAATTCAAACAGTCATATAGTTTGACATGTGCAACCTCTAAGGCTAGAGATGAAAATGATGAAGAAAGATGAGGGATAAACCCTAGACAACATATTTTTCCTTGGGTAAAATTTCTCCTCCATTAAAAAATATATGGATGAGCTTTCTATGTTGTGTAGTGTCTCTTCACATGCACATATATTTATATAGAACTCTAATGTTGAGGGGAGACCCATAAAGAACCCCCTCATCAAAAGGATCCCCTTCACTTATTGAGCCTACATTACAAGTCAACATTAGACTATAATTGTTTGTTCCTTTCGTGGGTGAAAACCCCCATTAAATAAACAAATCGACCCCACTCTATAAAAAATTAGATCACTCCATCTCGAAGTAGGAAATGTGAGTACCATGGACCAATCTCCCTGAGCCAAACACTAGAGATAATGGAAGAAAGAATGCCCTAAGCCATTCACCCTTAGCCAAATCAGCATGGACCCATGGGTGAATGTATCATTCCCCTAGTCAAATCAACATGACCCCGTGGGAGAATATCTGCCGATGCCGCAAACTACAAAAAACATCAACATGTACAGTGTCTCTTTAATATAAACTCTATGTGTTACTATGAAAAAAATGAGTACAACATTTAGATTAGTCAACCAAACTACCCCTTGTTTTAACGATAACAATGATGACAATAATTATCATCAGGGGTACACACTCAACTTATTACCATGTTGTGTGGTGCTCTTCAAGCTTTAATGACACAATTCAAAGCTTGTCTATATGATCAGCTCTATGCAAGCCTACTTACACCCCACTATCATACACTTATATATGTCATTCCATATCATCACAAAAGTAAACATCACACAATTTCATGACATTTTCAACAACATTGTATCTCTTTTATAAATAATCCTTCCTCTCCATTCCCTGATTCTTTACCAATAGTTTATTAATAAGTGGAAGTTTCGAACCAATATTTATGATTTTCGTAGAGAAAAGGATGTTAGTGGATATGAAATGCTCCCAATCATATATTAGATGCATCTTTACTAATGGACTATATAGATCAGTAAATTCTCCATGGGTTCTCACATTAGGTATATGGGAAGTGTTGTCTCACATTCGAGAAGCACATTTGGTGGTGATGCATACAATTAGCTAGAGAATTTTAAGGTCTTTGCCCATATATTATAGTCCTTGTTTATATAAATTAATTAAATGAAAAGATCAAAGTAATATTAGAAGAAAAAAAAAGGAGTTTACTTAAGTTATCATGGCAATATCAACTTGCTTACATAAAGAAATGTCAAGTTTGTGAGTTACAATTTATATTTCTATTATGTATAGAATATCTATTTTCAACCATAGATTTTAAAGAACCATAAATTACTAGTGTCATTTCTTATGATTAAGATTCACCTTATTGTCTACTTAATCCTAACATTATTTCCATGGCTTTTAATATCAACATTCATTCATTGTACCCTTTTGTTCTCTTCCTACCATTACTCTAGAGAAACTACAAGAGTTTCTCATTGCAACCTCGACAAGGGGGGAAAGAATCCTCCCAATGCTCATGATACTTTGATCAATGGAAAAGAGTATAAACCTCACAAAATTATATCATTTCCATCCCATTTTGTTTCATAAATGCAACACCATTTGAAGGAAACTTAAATCAAACATCCACAATTTTGCCTCACATGCTTTGTGTACTTCACATATGAGATCATGTTGTCCCTCCCCTCTCACAATAAGGGAAATAATGGTTGACTATCTAAGAATTGATATCATTTAATGATGAGGAGAGGAACGAGGAGGATTATTTTAGCTTTTCAATCCATGGTTTCCCTAACTATGTCCTCCAACTTAATTATCCACAAGGTTCCATTTTGTACATGGCATGGTTTGCTAAATAGTATGTCACCTTATTGGATACCTTCTTAGTGTAATAGAAAAATATATCATTTTTTAGCTACATGTTTTATCCAAACCATTGTTATTTCAATAAACTAACCACTTCATTAAACCCTTTTTTAGAGTGTTTATGAGGAGATTAGAGTCTCGTCCACCATATCCATGTCATAAAATCTTTGTAACTATTACATTTAGAAGATTTCAATTAGGGATTGTGTCTCTACTCAATTATTAGATGCCCAATTAATGAACTTCATAAATATAAATAAGATACCATGTCCTTATTCCTCAATACCTCACCACAACTTCCAAATTGGGATTTCCTCTTGCCATATCATCAAAATTGAATTTCACCATGTGTACATCTTTTAAGAACTAGAGCACTTGCGCGTTTAACCAAGTCCTTACTATTGATGAAGTGTTGGAATCCTAAAAATGTTGTAGCTTCCACATGTTTACTATTTTCCTTTGAAAGGGAGTTAATCCCAAAACCTTTGTCTCTTATATGGATCATGATTATTTCTTTGATTCCACTATTAATAATATTTGAAGGTCTAAATTCTAGCATAGCCACTTCCTTATCTTCAAATTTAGTAAACTTGAATATTAATGCTTCCTCAACAATAATAGCTTCTGTAAGAGAAATATTGATTGGAAAATGTAAGTGATTTTCCACTAGATTTTCTACAATAAACCCTTGATGGGTTCATATAAGGGATATTAATTCATTTTTCAATCTTGAGCTTAGTCCATTAAAAAAAAATCATATCTAACAAAATTCTATCTATAATATGAAGGTCCTGAAAGAGTTGGTGCCCAACCTATGCATATCTCAAAAGTATATTGATTTCTTTCCACTTTTACATCATAAACAACACTCTTATTTGTCACACATATACATCCATTATGTTGTTCAAATCCTCTAGATACATTTCCTTTCCCTATAAGGTGAATTGGTTCCATGTCTCCCAAATAATTTTATCCTTGAATTTTTTCACCGCAAGTCACTTTAGTTAGAGAGGGAGTGATGATATCACAAAAAGATTTGTTTACTAACTCAAGTCATGTCACATATGCTTCCCCTGTCTTGTATGTAGTGGATGCTTGTTTCTAGTTGAGGAGGTTCCATTTCTATTCTTCCTAAGATGCACGCTTCCATAAGAAATTTTTTATGATCCTTTCCAGTTTTGAGAGGATAAATATTGGGGTTAGAGGAGTAGAACCTTGACAAATGGGCATTGTTGTTCACAGAGTGAATTAATCCCAATCTTCATACAAGCATAAAGAAACTATGTCGCCCATGATATATTGAATTTGTCAACAATTCTTCATACTATGAATGACCTTAACCAAGGAAAAAATCAAATATAGAGATGACAGGGAATTTCATTCAAACCCAAAAAGAATGAGAATCTTATTTTTGAGGCTCAAGCAAACACCAAGAAACATAATAATGGATTTCTTCTAATTGATCATTTTCTCAATTGTTGTTTCAAACATATAAATTATTTTAATTTTCTACTTGGCATCTCGCACACTTGTTGCTCCCAAGGCAAGGGTCTGTGATGCAGGAAAGTGTTCCCTTTGCGGACAGAGGCAACCCCTCTAGCCCTAGAGTGGGTCTAGTCACAAACAAGGACAGATCAAGAATAGCTTTCCTTAAACAGTCAAATTTGGAGGCCTACCTCAACCGGTGGCCAATGGAGTTCCGTTGCGCTACTCCAGCTTCCGCTTCCTTCTCCTTAATGAGTGATCAACCTAGAACAAAGCAAAGGAAATACAACAAAGCACGTAATCCGGCAACAACAATAAACCATTTACTCACAAAGTCAAGAAGTCATGAGCTATCGAGTAAATTACATACGAGACATAAGAAAACATCATTGATTGCATTAATAATGAAATAAGAGTCAGCTTACAACCAAAGTCTTGACGTCACAAGCCTTCTTAGAAAAGAGTCCAGCCAACATGTTCTTCAAGCATTCACTCTTTGAAGATGGATCTCCCAACACACAAGAGCTCTCTCACTCATAAGCCTCACACAAGATCAAGGGTACCTTACAACCTTCCACAAACTATCAACAATTCCACACTTATCACACTCACACCAGCTATCTAGCAAACTCACAAAGCACTCATAGCACTGCTTAACTTGCCAACTATCAGAATTGTCCAACTAGCAATGCATAGCAATGGTGAGAGTTTAAATAGGAGAAGGAGTCTCCATGAAAGGTGGAAAGGAGAGCTTATCACCAAGGAAGGTAGCACAATTGCCGGAACTGCTAAACCAGAGAAGGAAGGGCGACATAAACAAGGCCAACAACCAGGTCTGGAGTCATCTGGAAGGCCGACTGTTGGAACAATTCCCCCAATCTGGATCATCGCAGGCACAAAACTGATCCTCAGCACTGACATTGTAAGTGATTAGAGCAGATAGTCAGATCATCGTTGGAGGGACCACATGGACTTGCGCCGATGCATAAAATTGAGCCATTGCGGGAATCATGTGTACTTCCGCGCTGGCAGCGCGGTCTGTCTGTTCATGAGCGCTTATCAGCGCGTTTATTAAGGAAACAGACGCGATGAGGCAGATAACTTTGCAAAAGTGGGTCAATTGGCAGCACAGGGAAGCATTTGTCTGTCATAAGCATGTTTGACTTGGACACATGACACAGTGAGAAGAACGGGAGTGAAAGTGGTGATAAATGACTGTGTAACAGATGCCCCCTAAAGTATGAAGCCCGGGAGAGTGGGAGGGGTGAAATGATTTACAAAACAACTAAGCTGGAACACCATCTGGAAGGACCTGTGCATAAGTTGAACTGATATCTCTGAAGTATATGTAGTCTAGGCATGGGCGCAGCCATCCAAAATACATACGGAATAGGTCTGTGGTATGGACGCAACCACCCAGCTAATGAGACCATGATAATGATAAAGGTATGGTCGCAGCCATCCATGAAGACTCAGGTATGGTCGTAGCCATCCATCAATGAGTCATGCAATCATAAACCAATCCACACAGCCCGAGCATATGTAATCTGAGCCCGGGGTCTTGAATCCAACCGACCAATAGTACAAATTCTATTATGCGAATGGAGGTGTCGAAGTCGAGCATGAGAGAAAGTCGCTTGATTACCGGTCAGTGATGGAAACCGTTAACAAGCACGAGAGAAACCACCAATGATGACAATGGCTCTCAAGGTACTTTCCAGTACAATCCACGAAGTGCGAAGAATGAGCTGAAGTCGAACACTCGTGGAATCACCCAATCGGCGACCAATGATGCAAATCGACCGTCAGGTGCGAAGAACTTGCCATTAAGGCATGCAAGCTCTAAGGTACCAAAGGGGATCTCTAGGTCAATCTCCTGGATAATGAGCTGATGTCGACAGAAAACGACCCGTCGCAGGAGGGCCATAATGTTTCCCCCATCAATGACATGAGATAAGGAACAAGTGGTATATGGTGCAACAGAGTATCAGGAAAGGAGACAGAGGTGTAAATTGCAGAAGGATTATACTCTTGAACATGTCGGTGACACGACTCCGGAGGGTGGCAGCATTTAGGTACCAAAGGATCAGAGGCTTGATGAAAACAACATGGATCAGATGGAAGGAGGCTAAATGACAACCCAAACCCGCGAAAGGCCAAATGAAGATGTATGGATGTCCCAACTCGACAAGAAGCAGAAGTGTCGATGTTCAAGAGTGACTCGCTGCCATAGACAATCGACGAAAAACCTGTTATTGAATCCAACCTAGTAATAGTTTAACGAGCCCTAGGGAGGATAAGCTCGAGTCTCATCATGGTGACGAGTCAATGTCGTCAGGGTTTAACAAGTCTGACATAGGCAAAACTCAGAGTCTTTTTCATGTTTAGGGAGTTTGAGAGAGACACGGAAAAGAAAACTCCAGAGGGGTCCTTTTTCATAAAGTTGTGTCTCTCGAGCCCGAAAAAGTATAAAACAATACTCGAAAGAACTTCCCGACCGTTACGATCGAGGAGTACTTTTCATAATTAGTGACTTCAATCTGAAAAAGTAGAAAAGCGACCGAAATCACGTCGTTTCATAACCATTAACGAGCTTGAAACGACAAAGGCCCGACAATCTTTTCTCATTTAAACGGTCGGAAAAAGAGCTTAAAGGTGACCGCCTCCTATTTACTTTTAACGAGTCAAGAGGAGAAACTCGGCTATCTTTTCATGTTTTGAGTCGGAAAAAAGCTTAAAAACGACTTCACGGATCAAGTGTACACGAAACTCCATCACCTGTAGATCTGCACGAAGACATGTCACACGTAAACCCATTCGATATAAAATAAACAATATAGCTAGAAGAATCATATTTCATATGATAACAATGAGGAGAAAACCCACATTTACCAAATATAATTTTGTAATTTTCCAAAATTCCTATAAAAAGGGGGGTTTTACCATTGTTACTGTTTATGCACTGTAGAGCGTTTTGGAGCACTGAAGTTGGCGAGCTCATTCCGGCCCGTTCATCCACCGTTCGTTCCGAAACTTCTTCCAGGTAGGTAGATTTCATATTACGCTTTGATTCAATGTCTTTTTTACTGCATTTGAATGTGGGATGTGTTAGTTTAGGCAATTTTTTCAAAACGAATTGCGCTCTCGGTCATCGCGGGTTTTGCCTTCGGGTCCGCGATGACCGATAAAAATTGACACAAACCGCGACCCGATCATCGCGGAAAAGTGGTGTACTTCCGTGATGATCGGGAGAAATTAACACTAGCGCGCCATGATCATCGCATCTATTTGATGATGTCGTGCAACCATTTTTATTATAAAAGTAACATTTAGATCTTTGCAAGAAGGGCGCTAATAGAGTTTCTTCATCATGCAGGCTATAATGGCGTTCATCTGGCAAGAACGAACGCACGATGACAATGATATCCAAGCTTTCATCGACGTGGGGTGCCGAAACGCATTGCGGGCATGCGGGTTGCTCAAATTCTTCCTTACTCCTCACCTCCGGTCGCAGCCCAATTTGCTGGAGCTATTGATCCGGGCCTGGAATCCTATAGATGAGAGATTCGTTATCCGAGGCCAAGATATTGAATTTGGCGCCACAGATATCTAGTTTTTGACCGGGCTGTCCCGTCGGGGTGTGAGGCTGATCTTGGAGGGCCAACTTCTTGGGGACAAATCACTAGAGATGCTCATGGCTCGAGTGTGCCCAGGGGCACACAAAAACGAAGAGCAGGAAGGTGGCAATCCCGACGGTAAATGACGTGATTCTTCGTGCCATGTTATTCATGGTGACACGGGTAGCGGGCTCCCAAGCCCAACATGAGGCTTCGAAGACCCATATTCGGTTGGCTCTCGAATGTCTGAACCCAACCATGTTTAAATGGGCAGACACGGTGACGGCAAACATGAAAATGCAGCTTACCAGATGTCGTCGAGGGGAGACGAAGCAGTTTGGCTACAGATCCATCTTAGTCCCGCTCATGCTGGAGTGTGTGCTGACATTGCAGCTTTAGGATATGGATTTAGACGCGCCTAGACCACATGAGACCAGAGCTACACGATAGGCGCATGTCATGCCACGAGGAGGTGGTGGGCGACCAGTATCATGGGGGATACTGTTTCGAGAGTGGTTGGAGCGTCAGGTGATCTTTGTCGAGGATTGGCTGTATGCCGACATGGACTTCCGCGGAGACCCCAACATGCAGCTGCCCGATGGCGAGCAGTGGGATGATGGTGGTAAGACACTTGATCACACATTTTTTATTTTTTATTTTTTATTTTTAATTTTTTTTCATGTATATGTACTAATGATGAACATTGTGGAATTGTAGATGTAGGACCAGTGAGACCCATTAGGTTGGCTCCGGAGGCACGGAGGGATGCGTAGGGCATCGCAGCACTAGCCATGGTTCCCTCGGCGGATGACCAGGTGGAGACGATGGCCGAAAACCTTGAGGGAGTGATGGCGGCGATCCCTGACTACCAGGGGGTTGAGGAGGTCCCCGTAGCATTGTAGATTCACACGGTTGGGGTGAGACCCAGGGCACAACACCTGTTGAGGCGGGTGGCACAGGCGGCGGTGTGCTATATGGAGTACAACCTGCCACAGTAGATGCCTAGGTTTACTTGTTGTTGATGATTTTTTGAAAGACATGTGTCTCAGATGTACGGAGAGCACAGACTCTGCTCAAGCATATACGCTTATTTTTTGAGCGCCTCGGTGCGCCATATGCTATATATATATAATATATATATATATATATATTATATATATATATATATATATTCCTATGGTTTATTGTGTTTTTTATGCTTCTATTTGTTGTTTTGATTACATGTTATGCAAATGTCTATCTAATACATAATTGGCTAATGCATCAGTTAACGTATTTAATCGTCTCAGAATGTGTTGATATGTGATGAAATCAAAATTCCTTTCCAACAATTTAACACGTAGATATAGCCTTAGAATCTGATGGTCTCTGATGGAATATCGCCCATTGACCTGGTGGACGACAAGCTGAGAATCCAGGTTCACACCAATGTTCGAATACCGAGATTGATCGCCTCGGCTAGTAACTCAATAACTGCACTATACTCGGCCACATTGTTCATGGTACAACCTAGACAAACACCTTGAAGGTCTACTAGCTCCCCACGAGGATCGTAGATCACCCATGCCGCAGAAGACAGGTTGCGTGTACTATGGGAGGCACCATCGGCGAAACCAACGTAAGGCGCACCAGACATCTGCACAAGAAGAAAAAGTACACAATAAGCGGTAATCACGCCGACACACCAAGCCAAAAACATGAAAACACGCACACAGAACACACCTGCTAAAACACACGTATGTACAAATCAGAGTGCCTGGAATTCATGCATAATACTTTTTCAAGTAAAGCCCATTTTGGGACTTATCCAGAGGGTTCCCTTCATAGTCAATCAACTCATAGGCTCCTTTTTGCAAAACTCTCTTTACAATATAAGGCCCATGCCTCATGGGCTCGAATTTGCCTGCCCCCAGCTTATCAATGGCTTGATCATAGAGCAGGACTAAATCTCCCTCAACGAAAGAGCGAGGATGAACAGTATGATTGAAGTGAGTTTTCACTCACTTCTTTTGTGCTTCGATAGCTAGAGAGGCTAGTCGATGAGTCTCGTCTAGCCGCTCTAGGTAAAGAAGACGCTCTTCTACCGGAGTAGTGTCAGGGAGTAATTCGACGGCTAATTTCAAAGAAGGGATCTCGCACTCGATGGGAAGGGTAGCCTCCAGTCTGTAAACCAATTGGAATAGAGTGAAACCATTGGCATCCTTCACAGAAGTTCAATAGGCCCATAGGGCAGAGAACAACGTCAAATGCCAGTTGGACTTGTGCATGCCAATGGTTCGTGGAAGCATCGTAACTAGAACCTTGTTGACGACTTCTACTTGGCCATGGGCCTGAGGATAGTATGGAGTTGAGCTATCATGCCGCAAGCCTAACTGGGTTGTAAGCTCAGTCATCATATGATCATAGAAATGCTTGGCGTGATTAGTGATGATGGTCTGAGGGACTCCGAACCGTGAGATAACATGATTAAACAAAAATTGCGCCGCTGTGTGACCGTCTTCAGATAGTGTGGGCATCGCCTCGGCCCATTTTGTGAAGTAATCAACAGCGACGATGATATACCCATGCCCCCCGGCCGAGCGAGGGTTACAGGTCATATAATCAATGCCCCATTTTGCAAAACGGTCGACGGTAACAACAGGGTGCAATGGAGCAGGAGGCGCACACATCTTCCATTGGTAGATTTGGCACTCGTGACAGGAACGGACGGCAAGAATGCAGTCCTTAAAGATGGAGGGCCAAAAGTAACCAGCATGGAGGATCTTTTGAGCAGTAGCATATCCGGACATGTGACCACCACAGGCACCAGAATGGCAGTCATTTAAAACTCGCTCAGATTCCTCGAGCGTTAAACATTGGCGGAGAACAGAGTCAGCGCCGAGACGGTACAGGGTGTCCCCAATAATACGATAGGGCTAAGATTGATGGCGAATCCATCGTCGAGCATCTTTAGACACATCGGGACGAAAAGAGGACGTCTGCAGATAGACAATGATATCCCTGTACCAAGGATCGAGGGTGCTGATTAAGAACAAGGCTTCATCCGGAATATGGTCCTCTAACCGAGAGGGCATGGTAAGAGATGGAAAAGATCATAGCAACTCAGCAAAGATGAGATATTTCTTGGACTTGGCAGCAGTGAATTCCAAGTTGAACTCTTGGAGGATGACAATCCAGTTTGAGTACTTGCCCCTAGCAACTAACGCGACAGAATGTACATCATCGGGTTGCAATCGGAAACTGCTGTTGTAGTGCGCAGTAAGATATAATGGGGGAAACGTTGGACGGCACAAATGGCGGCCAATGCCAACTTCTCGACGTGAGTGTATCGAGATTCCATATCTAATAAATTGCGGCTGAGATAATAAATGACATGCTCAGTGTCATCGTCATCATCTTGAACGAGAACCATGCCAATAGTGGTATCGGCAGTGGCCAAATACAGAGTGTAGTCACGATGATAATCAGGAGGACACAACAATGGAGCAAAAACAAGGAGATACTTGAGGTGCTCAAAGGACTCTTGAGTAGCGGCATCCCAAAGAAAAGGGGTGTCTCGCTTTAATAACCACGTGAAACCTTTGGCCACTTCGGCATAGTTCGGACTAAAGCATCGTAAAAAATTCGCTTTACCTTGCAAACTCTGCAATTGCTGCAAAGAAGCAGGGGGAGGAAGATTCAGAATGGCCTCGACCTTAAGGGGATCCAAACGGATGCCCTCTCGAGAGACGATGAACCCGAGAAGTCTGCCAGACTCTATGCAGAAGACACATTTATGTGGATTGAGCCGGATGCGGTAGTGTCGACAACGGAGAAAGATTTCGTGAAGGTGGGTGGGATGGTCCTGGTGCTTAGTTGAATGAGCTGGTAGATCATCTAGGTAAGGTTGCACGATGTGGCGAATATCATGGAATGCATAAGACATCACGCATTGAAAGGTAGCACCGGCATTTTTCAAACTGAAAGGAAGCTTTTTGTAGGCGAAAGTGCCCCACGGACAGATAAAGGCGGTCTTGTGCTAATCAGCGGGTACGATATTAATCTGGTTGTAACCAGAAAAATCGTCCATAAACAAGTACATTTCACTTCCGGCACACTCATCAATGAGCTGGTCAATGAAGGGTGTGGGGTAGTTATCCTTGGGGCAGGCTCGATTAATATGACAGTAATCAACACAGACCCTGATGGTGCCCTGCTTTTTATTCACAGGGACGATATTAGAGACCCAATCTGTGAGGGGGATGGGGTAGATGAAACCAGCCTTAAGAAGCTTTTCAACTTCCACTTTAATGGCTGCAGCCTTTCGGGGGTGCACATGGCGTAAACGCTGTCGTACAGGCTTAGCACCCGGATACGTGGGTATCTCATGCACCACGATACTAGGGTCGATGTCAGGAATTTCTTCGTAAGACCAAGCAAACACGTCATGAAATTCGCGAAAAAAGACCCGTATAGAGCTGAATCTCCTCAGGAGTACAAGTTACTCCAACATGGATGTGCTCGAAAATCCCTGGTTTAACAGAGATGTCAATCGACTGGGTTTGCGTGATGTTTCCCATATTCGCTTCAGAGGACACTTGATGAACTTGAATGGGTGTCTGAAGAGGTTGAAATGGGAGACAAGGAGCAAACTGCTCAAGACAGGTAAGCATTTCTCGGTGGGCAGGGAGAAACGAGGAATGATGGTGGTGATCAGACCAAGGGGGTTCCTCGAGAGACATGGTCTTGATAATGGCTTCATCAGAAGGAAATGTTTCCTTCAAAGGATTCGAAGAAGCGTCTTCTCCAAGCCAAGGGGAATGAGCGTACGAGTCAAGAGCTCTGCTCAGAGGAGCAGATTCAGGAAGGGGAGCTGATGCAGAAACAATCTCGACATAGTTGAGCTCAGCAGGACTCAACGGTATCTCATCGCCCCAAGATTCTATCTGATCAGTGAGGGGAAGAACCCATGGATTAGAGTGAACAGAAATCATATTAATAGGAGCGACATTCGGAGGTGGGAGTGAAAAGACACCCATGAGGGCAAGATCTTTAAAGAGTCCAACTCCCACACTCTTCAATGGAATGGAGGTATGCTCCACAAAAGGCATGTTGCCTTCGGAAGAGGAGGCGAAGAAAGACAGCTGGTCTACTATGATAATCTTCCCCTGATGAGGGAAACGAATGACACGAAATAAAGATGAAGCCACGGCTCGCATGGCATATGTCCAACTTCGACCCAAAAGGAGGTTGTGAGTTAGATTAGCATCAACGACTTCAACTTCCACTTCAACCGCCTTTCCTTCCAAAGTAATCGACAAACGTTGGAGTATACCATAAGGGCGAGACTCTCTCCCATCAAAGGCTTCCAAGATCATAGGAGACTGGCTCAGAGTTGGAGAACCAATAGCCTTCCAACAAGCAACAGACATGATGCAAGTTGAAGTGCCCTCATCAATGACCGTACGACGAATCGTTTTAGAATTGATGATGACTTGGATAAAGAAGGCAATTTGGTGAGGTAGTCTCGGTACATGGCTTTCAAGATCAAAAGTAATCAAATTCGAGTCGGTCGGGTCGATGCCACTGATAGCCGATAGAAAGGACTTCCTCTGGGAGGGGCAGCTCTGGAGAACTTCTAGAGCGGACATGGCTGACGAAGACTGGGCTAAGTCCTCAACGATGCTGTAGTGCTGAGTAGCACGAGCATTAGGGTTGTAAGAAGATTTCCTGAGTACACCTTTAGGAGGGGGTCAGATGGGCATCTCAGTGCTAGGTCTTTCGATATGGAGTGGACCAGAACTGGAAGGAGGAGTGCTAGAGGGGACCTCAGGCTCTTTCCCGGCAGGCGAGGGATATTATTTTGCTTGAGTGCTAATGTGAACGGGGATCGTCCCAGCCATGAACACTTGAGAACCAAATGGAGAAGAGGATTGGGATGGGTCAGCCACCATTTGCGTTTGTTGTGAGGGGAAAGGTTCTTTCAGCACCGCAGGAGTCCCAGGAGCACCTTTCAACAAGCAACTAACTTCAGACCGCCTAGCGCAGTCTTTGGTATAGTGATCCTCGTCACAGGTAAGACAACGATACTTGGGCTTGCGTTTGGTTCCTTCCTCGGGTGGAGGTTTAGGGGAATCCTGCTTGGGTTGATCAACGTTATTTTTTCCCTTTCCCTTCTTTTTTCCTTTCAAGGCTTGCTTTGTTTGCCGTGGTGGACTGGACGGCGTTAACCTCGGAAGTATTTCCGGAATTAGACACAGCCTGAGAAGTATTTTCATTCGAAGCATTCGAATTTTTCTTCCCAGGGTTCGTGAAAGATTTCTTATAGGACGAATTGACAGAACTAATGACACCGTCAACAGATGGTTTTGGTGGAGCCTTGGAAGTTCCAGGCCTCGGGGCGTCAGGTAAATAATCATATAGCATAACGGATTGGGAGTAAACCAAGTCAAGGTACTGAGCACAAGCAATAGATTGCTCTTTAGTTACACATGCTCCCATAGCAATATCCCGTGCGATTGGAGGGACAAATGAGGTCGTAAACCAATCGGTCAGGAGCTGATCAGGAATCCAAAACTTAATCAAACGATGACGCCGTATTCACTCATGGATATGATCAGAGATGTGCGTATCCATTGTTTGCTTAAGGGACGTAAGGAGATGTGTGCCTGTCTCATACCGAATCGGCAACTGAAAATGAGTTAAAAATGCCATTGCCAACGAGTTAAAATCCTGAAAAGATACGTGAGATAGCTCGATATACCACTTAGCATCAGAGCCAGTGAGGGTCCTTTGAAAAAGGCGAAGCCGGATTGAATCATCAAGCCACGAATTTGACGAACACCATAGATGATAAGTCATAACGTGGGCTTGCGGTTCTTCTCCAGCTTTGCCATCAGATTTGGGACAATCACCGGGAATCTTAGTTGGGACCGGTGGCCAATACGGATTATGAAGGATAGGATCATTGGTCAGCTTGGACACATCCGGTAGCTCCAACGTTGCTAAGAAGGGTAACTGAGGATTAAAGGACATTTGAGGCCGCGGGCAGGAGGTAGCACCAGAGTTCCAGCCAGCTGCTTGTTGCCCCCATGGATTTTGTCCGAACGGATTTGGTCCATAGGGGTTCTGCCCATTGGGATTTTATCCGTAGGGGTTGTAGCTATAACTAGATGGCTGACCTTGGATTTGCCCCCCGACATTCCATTGATTACCAACTTGGCCCGAGGGAGCAACATACAGTTGCTGGTAATTCTGATAAGGACTCACCTGCAGTTGTTGATAATTTTGATACGGGGCAATTTGAGTTTTCCCTTGGGATTGCTGGAAACCATAAGGCGGCTGGGTTCCATACTGAGCCTGGGGGCCAGGTTGTGCTTGATAAGCAGGTTGAAGTTGAGATCCACCCTGCATTTGAAGACTGGCTTGGGTCTGGAGTCCAACCTGGGACTGAAAACCGGGTGGAGCTTGAGAAGCAACAATCATTTGAGAGCCCGGTTGAGCAGGCTCGGTAAGATGTCCTTGAGAGGATTGGGGTTGAGCCACCTGGCCAGAAGGTTGACCTAGTTGAGATTGAGATTGGCCCATTTTCCCAGATGGTTGAGCCTGTTGGGTGCTGGGTTGTCCCTGCACAACTGAGGGCTCTCCTGATGGACCAAATGGCTAAGCAGACTGGATAGTTTTGGCTGGCCTGATTGGATCTGAGGTTGGCCAACTTGTCCAGTTGGTTGACCAGACTGGGCAGTGGGTTGACCTTGCTGTACGTAAGGCTGACCACCCTGCCCAGTAGGGTATTCCTGCTGGATCCCAGGTTGTCCTTGTTGCATATAAGGCTATCCTGGATTTCCAGAGGGTTTCCCAGAAGGGTATCCCTGTTGGACCCCATGTTGTCCTTGTTGCATATAAGGTTGTCCTGGATTTCCAGAGGGTTGCCCAGAAGGGTATCCCTACTAGACCCCAAGTTGTCCTTATTGCATATAAGATTGTCTTGGATTTCCAGAGGGTTGCCCAAAAGGGTATCCCTGCTGGACCCCAGGTTGTCCTTGTTGCATATAAGGTTGTCCTGGATTTCCAGAGGGTTGCCCACGATAAGTAAAAGACGAACCACCATAGGCCGAAGGTTGTCCCTGGAAGGGTTGTCCTTGTGGGCCTCCAGGTTGCCCTAGATAAGATTGTCCGTAATACTGCTGCCCATAGGGAGGCTGCATGTAAGACAACTGACCTTGATAAGGTGGTCCTTGAAGATTCGCAGGGGGTACTTGGCCACCACCGTAACCAGAGGTACCCCAAGCAACAGCTAACGGGACTGAGACCTCAACCATAGGCTGAGATGGCAAGGAGCCGACAAGATAAAGATGATGCCCTACGGGATCATAGTAATGGAGCGGACCTTGCAAGCCCGAATTCTGGACAACTTGCAAATACTGATCGTATGCCCCCCCTACTGGAATGGAACCAGAAGAAGGTGGGGCACTAAGCATAGGATCGACAACTCCAAATGTAGGTGTCGATGGGCCACTATTTGTCGAACTGGGGGACGGTCCAGCAACAGTGGTCACAACCGAGGATGTAGTGACGACACCAACAACGGGCGCTGAAGAAGCTACATAGACAGTTGGAATAGTCGGGACTAAATTGACAGATGTATTGTGAATTTGAGGAATAAAAGACCCCGAAGTTGGAGTGATGTTGTGATCCCACATCGAACCCGTAAAGGAGGTCCTAGAACCAATAACATCCCTCAAAGCCCTATAGCATAAGGGCAACGTGACACCGAGAGGGGTGACACTGAAGGGTGGAGTTTCCACTGAGATAGGAATTTCAGCGCTCATCACAACGGATGCCTCACTCGTGATGGGGGATGTGTCATCCATGTTAGAGGAAGACATGGGGACCGAAAAACTAGGAGGAGTAATAGGAATATCCTCTTCGGAAGGCTCCCAAACGGGGTTCCAATGGATATCGTAAAAGTCGTCTTCTGGAGCATGAGAGTTCAGCGGTTGGATATTCAGAATAACAGGAGGAGTACCACTACCAACCGGTGTCTCAGGAGCAATAGAAGAAGGAGACCCTTGGTCACTTGGAATGGGAGACGGGATCAATGATTCCGCTAGGATGATTCGATTAAAAAATCCTAGGAAAACTAACGAGAAAGGACCCTACTCAAGCTATTGCAAACAATATCTAACAGGGTAAATGTGAATGTGGCCGAATAAATTTTAAGACACCAGAACACAACTTGACCTTTTCATCTTTAAAGAGTCGAGAAAAGGACAAAAAGATGACTCTAGTCGCCTTCAAATGTTTAATGAGCCTGAAGTGACAAGTGCTCAGACGAACCTTTTCTTTTAGGGAGTCTGAAAAGGAGCGAAAGTGACTACTTTGGAGAACTAGGCAAAAGATTTACCAAACAATCTATAAAATTGCATATACACCTTGACAATCATATGAGAACCAAGGACTTTCCGTACGGCAGTCAATCTTCCTGAATGTTGTGTTCGGTGCATTACGGCTTGTAAGGCAGTAGACACGGCTTCCTATGGATAAAGGATGATAACCTAGTGGGGTCTCCCCATATACTCGACAGTACGTGGGAGCACAAATCCGTACTAGACCACTATTGAGTCACAAAAGGAGGAACCACCCAACCTTGAGTGAAAACAAAAGTGACTAGGTTTAATGACGCCGGAGCATGTCTCTAGCCTAGACCTTTAAATAGTGTGCGTTATGTTCCAATGTGTTGTTAGATTCATTCAATTCATTTTAGAGTTGATCTTGGATTATGTTTCAGTTTTCAGGCCTTACTGTGTGTATATAATAAATCCTAGGATTCAGCTAGAATGCATGAAAATTTATTTTTCTTCGATGAACACCTACCTACGGGAGGGTAGAGAAATTCTTTCCAAACCAAGAAAACCAAGACAACAATGGTAGTCACTCAATGCATACAG
The DNA here is from genome assembly GCA_000404065.3 of Pinus taeda. Taxonomy (NCBI): domain Eukaryota; kingdom Viridiplantae; phylum Streptophyta; class Pinopsida; order Pinales; family Pinaceae; genus Pinus; species Pinus taeda. The sequence goes on along the minus strand of APFE031625391.1, from coordinate 222,213 downwards.
ACACCAATTCCTAAAGTGCACGGAAACTACTAATGAGAGATCTTTATCATTTTCTTTCGAATATGCAAACTAGAAATGCAAATTCACTTTCACTTTCATACTAAATGAATGCAATCTTTTCGATTTAGATGTCTTTAAATCTAAAAAACAAACAAGCGACAAGCAAGCGTGGAAAAATCCGGTTGACCTAAACAATTGTAATCTATGCTCGATAGTGAAGAAATCAAATCAACATGCAAAATTGTTTCAATGCCGATCACTAAACAATCAACCAAAAGCAAGCTCAAGGGAAGGCTGAAACAAATCAATAGCAAGCTGCAAATGAACCTTTGAGTAACCAAGAAACCAAGCAAAGCTGATCCAAAAGACTTGAAACAATGAAACTAGGTCACAAAGCAAGAAAACAAGATTCATTCAACAAAGCTCACGAAAAAGTGCCCTAACCATGAACAGTGAAAAGCAAGTCATCAAACAAGCGGGAAAAGCAAGGGACCAATAGGATTGATGGATTCAGGAGGTAGAATTGAAAAAATCAATTCTACAGCAATCAACGCGGGTAATACAAAGGCAACAAGCACTGGTGAAGCAACCACTCTAACAACAAAGCAATGTCAGTGCAGGAATACGCGACTTTCCCGCGATGGTCCGATTTCCAGAACCGTCGCGACTGTTAGGCGTAATCAAGCGATGAACAGAACCTTACAAAAGGTCGGGCGCGATGACAGCGCAACTATTATAATTAAATCCACGATGAAGCTCAAAAACAGTGATAGGCGAACCAAAACTCCCAAATCAAAGACAATCAATCTTTCAATCAAATAGGGGGTGTTCCTAGATGAACCCAGGAAACTCAAAGGACCGATAACTAATCTCCAAAACTTCAAAAGAGACCAAAACAAAAAATCAAGGCAAGAGCAAACAAGAAAAACAAAGGCTAAAGCTCCTCCCCAGCGGAGTCGCCAATTTGTGATGCAGGAAAGTGTTCCCTCTGCGGACAAAGGCAACCCCTCTAGCCCTAAAGTGGGTCCAGTCACAAACAAGGACAGATCGACAATTGTTTTCCTTAAACAATCAAAGTTGGAGTCCTACATCAACCGGTGGTCGATGGAGTTCCGTTGCGCTGCTTCAACTTCTGCTTCCTTCTCCTCAACGAGTGATCAACCTGGAACAAAGCAAAGGAAATACAACAAAGCACGTAATCCGACAACAACAATGAACCATTTACTCACAAAGTCAAGAAGTCATGAGCTATCAAGTACATTACATACGAGACATAGGAAAACATCATTGATTGCATTAATAATGAAATAAGAGTCAGCTTACAACCAAAGTCTTGACGTCACAAGCCTTCTCAGAAAAGAGTCCAGCCAACATGTTCTTCAAGCATTCACTCTTTGAAGATGGATCTCCCAACACACAAGAGCTCTCTCACTCATAAGCCTCACACAAGATCAAGGGTACATTACAACCTTCCACAAACTATCAACAATTCCACACTTATCACACTCACACCAGCTATCTAGCAAATTCATAAAGCACTCACAACACTGCTCAACTAGCCAACTATCAAAATTGTCCAACTAGCAATGCATAGCAATGGTGAGAGTTTAAATAGGAGAAGGAGTCTCCATGAAAGGTGGAAATGAGAGCTTATCACAAAGGAAAGTAGCACAATTGACGGAACTGCCACACCAGAGAAGGAAGCGCGACATAAACAAGGCCAACAACCAGGTCTAGAGTCATCTGGAAGGCCGACTGTTGGAACAATTCGCCCAATCTCGATCATCGTGGGCACATAACTTATCCTCAGCGCTGACATCGCAAGTGATTAGTGTAGATAGTCAGATCATCGCTGAAGGGAACACATGGACCTACGCTGATGCATAAAATCGAGCCATCGCGGGAATCATGTGTACTTCCGCGTTGGCAGCGCGGTCTGTCTGTTCATGAGCGCTTATCAACGCGTTTATTAAGGAAATAGACGCGATGAGGCAGATAACTTTGCAAAAGTGGGTCAATTGGCAGCACAGGGAAGCATTTATCTGTCATAAGCATGTTTGACTTGGACACATGACACAGTGAGAAGACCGGGAGTGAAAGCAGTGATAAATTACTTTGTAACAGGGTCCATGATAACAAACCGCAAATGAGTGGTTAAGACAAATTTTAAGGATATCGAAACACATGTTAAACATTTAGATGCTCTAGAATGTTTGCTGAAAATTTAATATGTGTCAATATAGTGAAAAAAATGGGAGGTAGATAAGACCATTGTATAATACCTGACATTTCATTTTTACCTTTTGCCGATGGGTGTAAATGTTGTTCAAATCTATTTCACGGTAGTCAATATATGAATTTCCATTAAAAAATGACCATCACTTATCAAGGCCTATGAAAAAATGTGCATTAAATGATGGAATTCTATTAGTAAAAATGTTTATAACAACAACTAAAAGTTGGCAATTATTTATTTATTTACTTTTATTTTTATTGATTTATTGATTTAATGATTTTTTTAATTATTATTATTATTATTATTATATTATGCCTCCAAGCTGCTGCGTTACCACTGCTCTGCATGTAGCTAGGGCTGTAGCCTCCTCGACCGATCTTGCTCACGCTCTGGGCCTCACACCCCTCAACACCATTTCTGAACGCGCTCTGATCCGATCTTGCTAGTGATTCCCTCTTCGGCTGTGAGATGCAACGTGTCCCTGCTGCTTGTCAATGCGCAACTAGGGCTAGTAGCAGTCTTTGATCAGATCTGCTTGCTGCGCAGGCCTCAAGATCATGGAGACCCAGGGATCGCCTCTTTCTCCTTTGCCACCTCCTCCCCCTACCGCGGAAGCTGTGTTTAACTCTCTGCTAGCTTCTTTGCCTAAGAAGAAGAAGTCAAAAGCTGCCAAGTTTGTCAAAAAGCTTGAGGATGTACCAGAGATCACCCTTCCTCGTGAGGGCCTGATCCAAGTCGCCTTGTCCCTGGCAGATTGAGCCCTGGTGGGTCAGTTCATGGGCCTTTGGCCCTCTCCAAAATCGACGGAGATCTAGATTTTCAAGAACTGGATCCTGTTGATCAAGAACATCGTAACTTCATAATTCCTGGGAAGAGGCTACTTCCTATTCGAATTCAACACAAAGGAGGATAAAGACTTGATTTTCCGGAATGGTCCTTATTTCATGGGACCCCAGGGCATCTACCTCAACAAATCGACCCCAAACTTCGATCCTGCCGTGGATGTTCTGACGATAGTGCTTGTTTGGGTTCGGCTCCCGAACCTCCCAGTGCATTGTTGGAACTGGGATTCCCTCAAGCACATAGGCAATGCCTTGGGAAAATTCATTGATAGGGCAAACAACAAGGATCAGTATGACTGCGCTTTGATATGTGTTGAGTTCGACTTAGAGGTGGGACTTCCGGAGGCCATTAAAATAAATGTTGGCCACTGGATGCATGTGCAAAAGTTGGATTACGAGCAACTCCCATTTAAGTGCTGCAAATGCCACATCTACGACCATTTTGCTAGAGGGTGCCTGAACAAAGGAGAAGCAGAGAAAGGGAAGGAGGATAGTTGGAATCAAGTTAAGAGGACAAAGACCTCTCACAAGAAAACTAGGGCCCCAAACAGCCAAGGCCCTTAGCCGACCTTTGCCCAAAATGGACCTCCACAGAAAAGCCAAGAAAACAGGTACGAGATCTTAAGCTCTACAGAAGAGGTTCCACAGGAAGAGGAAATGTAAGATAAAACCCAAGATAAAGGGACCTCAGCAGGATCAAGGCGAGGAGAAAGTGTTACTGAAAGACATAAGGAAAAATAAGCAGAAGCCAACGAGGAGGAACAAGTCTCGGAGGAATTAGAGGTGGAAGGGGAAATATGAGATTCACAAACATCGGTCAGAAGATCGTCATGGGGCTGCAAATCTGCTAGAGAAAAGAGAGAACGTGAAACCTACAAAGACAAGCTTCAGGGTAATCAACCCACTCTAGAGAAAATCCTTGCTAAAAATCTAAAGGTGACAAGAAATCAGGCATAGGGTCCAAGGGGACCCATCAACATAAAAATAAATGATGAAGATAGTCTCCTAGAATTGCAGAGGAATGGGGAGTAGAGTGAAAGAAGAAGAAATGAGAAGTCTTATAAGAATAGAAGCCCCATATATTCTTCTAATTCAGGAGACAAAAATGGAGGACAACGAGTTTCTCCAAATCAGTAAAATTTTTTGGAAGGCAAAGGTCAAGTCGTCTCAGCACGGGGAGCCTCTAGGGGGTTGGGCTCTCTTTGGAATAAATCCAAGTATTTGTTGGTTATAGAGATCCTCAATACCCATTGGTTGTTTCTGAAGCTCAACACGTGGACTCAAGGGAAGCATTTTGTCTCTTCAATGTCTATGCCTAGTAAATGCAGGGGAGAAAAGGGCCTGTTGGGACTCCATCAGGCAACTGTCGGAATCAAAGAATTTGGAAAACATCATAGTTGCTGGAGATCTAAATATCACCTTGCATGCGGAGGAAAAGCGAGGAGGCAATATCATAAGGGATCGAGCAAGGGAGTGGGTGGAGGATCTCATGCAGGACATGGATCTGCTCGACATCTCTCCTTCCAATGGTAAGTACACCTGGTCTAACAAAAGAATAGGCCCCGGCCACATTGCTGCAAGACTTGATAGATTTCTAGTGCAAAGTTCCTTTCTTTTGCTTGGTCTCGAGTCCAAAATGCACATCCTCCCTTGCAACATTTCAGATCACAAGCCTATTAAGCTTGAGATACTGGATCATAATGATCTTGGCCCTATTCCTTTTAGATTCAGTCCACTTTGGGTCAAGAATCCTGAGCTTTTAAACTTGGTTCAAGATTGTTGGAAAAGTCTGGTGAAGGGCTCCCCCTTCTACATCTGGGAGGAAAAACTTAGAAGACTAAAAGTTGTCCTAAAATCATGGGCCAAATCCCTCCCCAACCCTGCAATAGAGAGAAAATTGGCCCAAGACAGACTCGATCAACATCATGCCCAAAATGAAGATGTAGAAATCACTAGAGATGTATTAGATAAGGAGGTCGATCTTCAACAAAATTTCCATAAAGCGTGCCTCTCAGAGGAAGAATGTTGGAGACAAAAGTCTCAGAGTCTATGGCTTAAAGCGGGAGACAGAAATTCCACCTTCTTCCATAAACAAGCCCAAGCTAGAAAGAGCTTCAACTTTATTGCAAAAATTAAGGAAGGGAACTCTATTCACAAGGATTTCGGGAGCATCAAGAAAGCAACTTTCACTCACTTTAAAAAAAATTATAGTGAAGAAGGAGTGATGGACCCAAACTCCAAATTCTTTGGGGTGGTCCCTACTAAGTTCTCCCCCACAGTGAATTAACATCTTGAAGCAAAGATCACTATAAAAGAAATAAATGATGATATCTTCGACATGAAGCCCGAAAAAGCCCCAGGCCCAGATGGCTTCACCGTAAGATTCCTTCAATCCTGTTGGTAGATTGTGGAAAAAGACCTCTACAAAATGATCTTGAAATCTCAAAATTGCCAGAAAATATGGGGCAACACCAATTCTGCCTTCCTTGCCCTCATCCCCAATGAAAAGGGCGCTAAGTCTTTCAATAGGTTCTGTCCCATTTCTATTTTCAACATTGGATATAAATTGACCACAAAGGTGATCACCAATAGGCTAAAAGGTATCCTCCTAGCCATCATTCCAGAGAATCAAGGTGGGTTTGTTCAAGGGAGACAAATTAAGAACAACTTCATCCTAGTTCAAGAGGCGATTCATTCAAACCTACAACGCAAAGAGAAAGGTATGGTAATCAAATTAGACTTGGCAAATGCTTTTGATCAAGTCAGACTTAGTTTTCTTTGGGAAGTCATGCAAAAATTTGGCTTTGGAATGAATTTTATCAATTGGATTCGAGCTTGTATTGCCGATCCTTGGATCGCTCCCTTGGTGAACGGGACAGCAGCAGACTTTTTCAAAGCATCAAGAGGACTCAAGCAGGATTGTCCCCTTTCCCCGCTTCTTTTTGTCCTCCATGTTTCTGTCCTGAGTTTCTATTTAGATCAGAAGCTGGTTGATCAAGAGATCTTGGGGCTCAACATTACCAGAGGGGTTAAAAATGTAAACCATGCTTTGTTTGCCGATGATAATCTCCTTCTAGGGGCTACCTCTACCCGATCTGCCTTAAGGTTAAAGGAAGTACTGGATGAATATTGTGAAGCTACAGGCAACATTTTAAACGAAGGGAAATGCAATGTTTTCTATTGGAATATCTCTCCCAACACCTTCACTACCATCTCTTGAACTTTAGGCTTCTCTGCCTCCCTCAATTGGACTTCCTTTATCTATCTGGGCCTTCCTATCTTCCGCAAACTTTCCTACAACAAAGACTGGTTCCCTCTGCTAGACAAATTCAAGGCAAAAATTCAAGCTTAGGGATTCACTTGGCTAAATCTTGCTGGAAAAAAAATTCTCATCAAATCCGTACTCAGTAGTCTACCCATCTTCCAATTCTCCGTTATCCTAGCTCCAACTGGCATCATCAGGAAAATGGAAGCCTTAATTCACAAATTCTTTTGGAAAGGTGGCAATCGCAATGAAAGAAGAATCCCATTGGTAAGCTGGGATAAAATCTGTAAACCCTTGAATGAAGGAGGTCTGAACTTTAAGGATCCCAGTCTTCAAAACACAACCATGGGAGCCAAGATTTTTTGGAAAATCATTGGTCCTCATCCAGGCTAGGCACAAAGAGAATTATGGAAGAAGTATTTTTCTGGGGCGCGGAAAAGATGCTTGGACAATTCCCTGCCCACCACCGGATCGCAATTGTTAAAACTCTGTCACAAAGCAATTCCTCTAATTAAAAACAACATGTTTTGTATACCTGGCAATGGAAAAGAAATCAGTCTCTAGGATTACAGTATCATGATGTACCCTCCCCTGTCGAGTTGCGTTCGTGGTTGGATGGTGCTGGCCTCTTTACACTTTGGGACGTCTTGACATGGACAGGAAACACTTGGCTGCGCTGGAACCTACCGCCCGTGCCAGCTGAGTTGACCAATGATCGGGACACTCTGCTTATGCTATTGAATGGGAAGGCACCTCTGTGTGCAAGGAAGAAGGATGCCCGTGGCTGGGGAGCTAAGCCTGGAACATATACAGTAGCGCAAGGGTATAAATCATTGCAGAAGCATCCACATGTTCCACCAGATCCTACTGTGTGGAAGGGTCTATGGAGTTACAAGACCATGCCAAAGGTGGACTTTTTCTGTTGGCTATTATGCCACAAAGGAATTCTTACTAAGGACAAGTTAAAGAAGAAAGGATTCCATGGACCCTCACGATGCCAATTGTGTTGTGACAGCAAAGAGAATGCCCACCATTTAATGTTGGAATGAAAACACTCAGTAGAAATTTGGTAGAATCTCTTGAGCCACTGGAAAAGAGTGTTCATCTTGCCAATTTCTATCTCTGATTTATTTGCAACCTGGCGAAATTTTTATCCAGAAATCCTTCCAAAAAATGAAAGATTTAAGGCTGCTTGGCTCTCCTTGCCAAAATTTATCTGCTAGCAAATTTGGCTTGAGATAAATAGAAGAGTTTTAAAAGATGAAGGGCAAAATCCAAAATTCATTATAATCAAGATAAAAAGTCAATGGAAAGTAAGTCTGGGTGAGCATTTGTCGGATTTGAACCTAAGTCAGCAGGACTTAGATTGGGGTGCTTTGTTGAATCTCCATTTCTCTCGAGAAATAAGACATCACAAGGAAAAAAAAAAGAATGGCAATTCAAAGGGAAGGAAAATGAACTATCAAAATGGCTCACCAGGCAATCCAGGCATACCTTGTTCTTTGATGGGGCAGCGAAAGGAAACCCCGGTATGGCAGGGGCAGGAGGAGTTATAAAAAACAAGGAAGGCAGAATTGTGACTAACTTTGCTTGGGGATTAGGGTACTCCACAAGTATCCAAGCTGAAGCCTTGGCACTTCTTCAAGGTCTCAAGCAAGTCAAGGCCCTTGGTTTAACAAAGGTAAATGTTATTGAAGATTCTCAGTCCATTATTAAAGTCATAGTGAGAATTCTCCTCCTATTGATCTTAAATTAGCTAGAGTGGTGTCAAGAATCAGACTTTTGGTGAAATCTCTTCAGTTTGTTAATTTTTTCATGTATTGAGGGAGAACAATAAGGATCCTGGATTTTAGACCTATGTGGTTAATTTCTTCTGATTTGTTTGCCGGAGAATCCACAGTAAGAACCATTTTATGCCAACGTTTCGAATCCCAACCGAGATCCATCATCAGGGCCATTTGAAAGCTGGATAGAAGAAGAGCTGATAATAGAGAATATATAGTAATGAGGAAATTAAATTAAGATCGAGGTCGGCTATATTATTATTATTATTATTATTTTTTTAATCATAAAATAATTAATATAAAGATTAAGAATTAGTATTAATATTATTAATAATACTAATCTTATAAAATTGAAATAATATTTATTATTTATTATATATAACATGTATGTTAGTACAACTTATTAATAATTGATTAATTGATTAAGAAACATGACTTATAGTTAATAATCAATAAACAATTATTGTTTATTGAAACGTTGGCATAAAATGGTTCTTACTGTGGATTCTCCGACAAACAAATTAGAAACAATAAGGATGCTGACTTGGAAGCCAACAAAGCGGTGCCTCTTGCAGCTGGCTCTCTCTTGAGTGATGGGGTCGAGGAGTGGGACTCCATTCCATAATCTTCTTCTCATGTTTTATTGCATTATACTAAATCAGTTTGTTTGTGTCCATAAGATAGGGAAAATAACGGAAATAGATTCTCTAGTTCCGAGTAAGAAACATTGGCACCTAAATCTTGGGGCCTTTGATCATTTGGTGGAAGAAAGTTCATGGGCTTGGCCTGAATTATTGTAACCGATGAAAGGCATTTTAGCCACAGTTCTAATATAAACACATACCTATTCTTGTAAAAAAAAGACAACTAAAAATTGGCATATGTATTTTCATAAAAATTATAATTTAGAAACTTTACAATGATGGTGGCTAGATGATCATCATTAAAATGGTTTATAATAGTAAGTTTATTTATTTATTTATATGTGTGATGTTTCTGTGTGCATGAGAGATATAGGGAGAGATGTATTTATTTAATTACATTTTTTCCATGGTGCCATGGTCTCACCCTCCATCTTGTAGGAAAGGATGTGATTGTTGATACATTACCAACCCTAATCAAATTAGATCTCAAAGAGCCCTATTTAATCGTTAGTCCACAAAGATTGAACATGTCACAAAGTGAGATGAACTCAAGTGAGAAGGATAACAACTTTCCTGTCAATCACTCACGCTAAATCTAGTTGACTTACATATTTATATAATATGACTACATTATTTCCTATATGAAATTATTATACACATAAACGCTTTCAAGTTTTTGTGTAAGCTCGGTTTTCAAGAATAAAAAGACTTGATTATCATATACATGGTGTTACAGTCTTCTTTAAAATCACCTTTGCTTATTATCTTTTCATTAGAATTAAACTTCAAGTCTATATCATGAGATTAATTGTCAATCCAAACTTCATGTTATGAGGTCATGTTTGATGATCCATCAAGCATATTTATGTGAGTAGTTGAGAGAAATGTATGAGTGGAGATGATATTTCATGTATTCTTGGACTTAATGCATGCATGTATTCTTGGACTTAATGCATGGAAAATGATTATTATTCACCATGTATACATATATTTGCGACATTCTAGTAAAATTAAAAGTTACCCTATACTCCAGGCCATTGTCAAATTTCTATGCCCTAAAATAACAATGTAAACTTTGAAACGGGAACTGATATATTGTTACCCATTTCGTAGAGATAGCAAAAAAGTGACCTGATTTTGAAAAGGGGCGATGCAGAACACACATATTTTTTTTAAAGCATAGTTTTTGGCACTTTAAATTTTTTTTTTTATGTACATTATGTTTTAGAATGTTAGTGATTTGCATGCTGATTTAAAAAAAATGGTGATTCTCCATCAGGCCATTTTTTTAAAAGACTTATTTTTTGACTTTAAATTTTCTAATGTATGAAATGTAAATAATTATTTTCTAAATTTAAAAATTGACACTTAAAATTTTTCATGTATTAAGTGTGAATATTTTTTTAAATATTACATTTTTTTACACTTTAATTTTTTTTTTTGTCAATTTATTTTTGACATAAAAAAGGCAAATATAAAAATATATATAAAAAAGACAAAAAGAAAAACATAAAAAAACGTGGAAAAAAAATAAAAAATAAAAAATAAAATTATCTCGTAAACCATAAAAAAAATTGGAAAAAAAAGAATAAAAAATTAAGTAACAAAAAAGAAAAATTTAAAAAAACATTTAAAACTTGAAAAACATATATTTATGATTAAAACTTTAAAAAAAAATGCACTCACCTTCGTTGCCCAGGCCGCGCCCGGGTGGTGGCTATCTGCTTCCGAGATTCAGACAGCCACCGCCCGTAGGGGTGGCTATCCGATTCCGAGAATCAGATAGCCATTGCCCGACCGCCTATGGAGGTGGTTATCCGATTCCGAGAATCGGATAGCCATCGCTTGACCTACACCGGTGGGGGGTGGCTATCTGATTCTCGGAATTGGATAGCCACCGCAGGGCCGCTCATGGGGGTGGCTATCTGTTTGTCGAAATCAGATAGCCAGCGCCCAGCCGCCCGTGGGGGTGGCTATCCGATTCTTGGAATCAGATAGCCACTACCCGACCGCTCGTGGGGGTGGGTATCCGATTCTTAGAATCGGATAGCCATTGCCCGACCACCTGTGGGGGCGCGACCCCACGAGCAGTCAGGGGGTGGTTATCCTATTCCGAGAATCGGATAGCCACCTTGACGGGTGGCTGGGCGATGGCTATCCAATTCTCGGAATCGGATAGCCACCACCCAACCGCACGTGGGGGCGCGGCCCTAGGCGGTGGAGCTGCATGTAGCTTCGCTGTCCAAGGCCGCACCCCCATAGGCAACTGAGCAATGACTGATAAAGTTGTTTTTTTTTTAATAAAAAATAAATTTTGTAAAATATGTTAATTGTATTTAAAAATAATAATAATAATAATAATTAAATTTTAATGCTTTTTAAATTATATATATATTGTAAATATATATTTTTAAATATTGTAAATGCTTATTTAAAAAAATAAGAAATATATTTAGCATTTTTTTTTAATGTTTATTAATTTTTATTTTATTATTATTATTATTATTTTTTTTTAAATTGAAATTTTAAATCAATGTGAAATCAAATTTTAATTTTAAAATTTTTAATATAATTTTTTTTTTTTTTTTTTTTGGTAAAAAATATATCGTTTTTTCTTTATTTATTATTATTATTATTATTTTAAATTTTAATTGTTTTTCTGGTTTGTTTGTTTTTGTTTTGTTTTTTTTTTTTAATTTTCAACATTTTTTTTCTTAGGGTTTTTTTTTAAATGTTTTTAATTTTAATTGTAGTAGTTTTTTATTTTTATTTTTGTTTTTTGTTAATTTTCTATTTTTTTTTTTAATCTAGTTTGTTTTTGCTTTTTAGTTTTGTTAATTCTTTTTAAAAATTTCCTATCTTTACTTATTTAATTTTATAGTTTTTTTTATTTTTATGGTTTAGGAGATAAAAAATTTGTTTGTTTGTTTGTTTGTTGTTTGTTTTTTTTTTAATTCTTATCTTTTATAGGTTATTTTTTTAACTTTTTTTTTTTTTTTTTGAAATTTTAATGCTTTTCGGAGTCATGATAAAATCTTTTACAATTAGAGATGTGGATAGAGACCTGGAGCGCTGCCATGGAGCCCTAGTCTGCACTTCAGCGCCTCTACGCCCTTGATCCCCCTGCCTTGCGGCCCGCGGCTTTGGGCCCCTTGCCCTACTACGTCGTCCTTGAGCTTCTCCTTTTGAGAGCTTCCGATTCTGTGTGGTTCGTTTGTTGCTGGGAGGGGCTAGTAACCCGAGTTCGCCCCCATGGAGGTCCCGGGCTCGCCCCAGGCAGGCCCTCCACCCGCCCCCCCTCTGCCTTCATCTGCTGAAGCCTTCTCTCGGCTGTTGGCCGATTTTCCGCAGAAGAAAAAGAGTGAAGCAGCCAATTTTGTCAAGAGACTTGAAGACATTCTTGAAATCTCCTTGCCGCCAGAGACCCCGATTCAAGTTGCCCTCTCCTTGGCTGAGTGGGTCCTCATTGGCCAGTTCACCGGTCTATGGCCCTCTCCTAAGTCCACCGAGAATTGGGTCAATAGGAACTGGGCTACTTTGACCAAGAATAGCATCACTTCTTACTTCTTAGGAAGAGGGTTTTTCCTCTTCGAATTCACCTCAAAGGACGACAAGGATCTGATCTTCCAAAATGGCCCCTATTTCATGGGCCCCCAGGGCCTTTATCTCAACAAATGGATGCCAGATTTTGATTCTGCAGTCGATGTTCCCACGGCTGTCCCGGTGTGGGTCAGACTCCCAAACCTCCTAGTGCATTGTTGGAACTGGGACTCGTTGAAGCACATCGGCAACACCCTTGGGAAATTCACAGATCATGCAAACAACAAAGATCAATATGACTGTGGTCGAATTTGCGTAGAAGTAGATCTAGAGGTGGGTCTTCCGGAAGCCTCAATATTAAAGCAGGAAGTTGGACTCACTTGCATAAGCTAGATTATGAGCAGTTGTCTTTCAAATGCTGAAAATGCCATGTCTATGATCACTTCGCCAGAGGTTGTCCATCCAATGTTGAACTAGATAAGGGTAAAGAAGAAGGTTGGAACCAGGTCAAGCGCGCCAGGAAAACCCAAAATTAGGTTGGTCCAAATGGAAGAGGTCCCCAGCAGGCCCCTCCTCAACAACCTCTTCCCAGAAAGGACCAAGAAAATAAATTCGCCCCTCTAAGCTCGCAAATAGAGCAAATTTAGGAAGCAGACAATCAAAAATCAATCCCCCCCACTAAAGGTTCACCCTCTTCTCCCAAGGGGGTAAGTTTTGCTGAGAGTTCCAAAGGAAACATTGTCAAAGTCGAGGAAGTTGAGCAATAATTTGATGGCTCGGAGGAAGAAGGTGAAATAGGAGAATCCCAAGCTTCGATAAGGAGATCCACAAGAGGCCGCAAAATAGATCGAGAAAAAAGAGAGAAGGAAACTTTCAAAGATAAGCTCCAAGGCAGCCAACCAACCCTTGAGAAGCTATTAGCATCAAAGCCAAAGATGGTGAGAAACCAACCCTAAGGCTCGGCGCCAACTAGAAATACAAATGATGTAGATTGTCTCATGGAACAATAGAGGTATGGGGAGCAAAACCAAAGAAGAAGCCATCAGAAGTTTACTAGGAACAGAAGTTCCTGACATACTCCTCATCTAGGAGACCAAACTAGAAGAAAACTCTGGAACAATTGCGAGGCGAAAGCAATCTCAGCCTGAGGGGATTCCGGTGGGATGGGCACTCTTTGGAATGCTAGCAATTTCTCAGTCATTTTTGAGACCCTCAACACTCACTGGTTGTTCTTAAAGTTGCAGCATTTAGACTCAAAAGAGATTATTAGTCTCTTCAATGTGTATGTCGTTGTGAACACTGGGGAAAAAAAGCCTGCTGGGAATCCATAAGATGCCAAGCAGACCTTGTTAATCTCGAGAATATTATCATTGCAGGAGATCTAAACCTCACTCTCTTATCAGCAGACAAAAGAGGAGGCAACATAGTTCGAAATCCGGCAAGGGAATGGGAAGAGGACCTTATGCAGGGTTGGGACCTGTTGGACATCAAGCCAATCTCTGGTAAGTACACTTGGACTAATAAAAGAATTGGCCCTGGTCACATTGCTACCAGGTTGGACAGATTATTTCTTCAAAGCTCTTTTCTTCTGCTTGGATTAGAGGTTAGAGTCCACATTCTCCCATGCAGTACCTCTAATCATAAACCCATCAAGCTGGAACTGGTGTTTCAGCTTGATCTCAGAACTAGTCAAGTGTGTTTGGATGCAGCCGGTCAAAGGCTCCCCCTTTTTCGTCTAGGAGGAGAATTTCAGAAGAGTGAAAAGGGCTTTGAAAAGTTGGGCTAAATCTCTGCCCAATCCAACCAATGAAAGGAAAAATCCCCAACGCACTCTGGAAATTCACCATCTCCAAGCTGAAACAATTGACATAACAAAAGAGATCCTAGATAAAGAAGCCCAGCTCCAACAAAACTATCACAAGGCTTGTCTAGCTAGGGAAGAGTACTGGAGACTTAAGTCACGTAGTCTTTGGCTTAAAGCAGGAGACAAGAACTCTTCCTTCTTCCACAAAAAAGATCAAGCAAGGAAAAGTACCAATTCCATTTCCAAAATCAAAGATGGCACTATCATTTACAAGGATAATGCAAGCATAAAAAAAGCAGCCTCCCTTCATTTTAAAAGCCTGTATAGTGAATATAAATCTGGATCAAAACTCTGATATGATGGACGTGGTCCCCTCTTTAATTACTGTTGAAATGAAACATCTTCTTGAAGATAAAGTCACCAAGAATGAAGTCAAGGATGCCCTCTTTGCTATGGACCCAGACAAAGCCCCAGGACCGAATGGTTTCTCAACCAGATTCCTCAAAACTTACTGGTCAATTGTGGAAAAAGATCTATACAAAATGGTTCTTAAGTCCCAAGTCTGCCATAAAATCGGAGGCAACACAAACTATGTTTTTCTTGCTCTCATCCCCAAAGATAAAGGAGCCAACTCCTTCAATAGGTTTCACCCGATTTCGCTCTATAATATTGGTTACAAACTGATTACTAAAGTCATCGCCAATAGACTGAAGCTCATCCTCCCCAAAATCATACCAGAAAGTCAAGGAGGATTCATTCAAGGTAAATAGATAGTGGACAATTTCATTCTAGTCCAAGAGACAATCCACTCAAGTCTAAGTCGTAATGAAAAAGGTATGGTTGTCAAACTTGATTTAGCAAACGCATTCGATAGAGTTAGGCATAGTTTTCTGTTGAAAGTCTTACAAAAGCTTGGATTTGGCGAGAAATTTATAAATTAGATTCGAGCTTGCATTTCAGAGCCTTGGATTGCTCCATTAGTAAATGGCAGAGTTGCTGATTTTTTCAAAGCCACTAGAGGGCTCAGGCAGGGGTGCCCCCTCTCACCCATTCTTTTTGTTCTTCAAGCCTTTGTTCTCCATTTTTATTTAGACAAAAAAATGATGGATCAGGAAATCGCTGGGCTTTGCATAGAAAGAGTTGTTTAAAACATAAATCATGCCCTCTTTGCTGATGACACCTTGTTATTGGGAGCTGATTCTGTACTTATGGCCTCCAGATTTAAAGGAGTTCTGGACGAGTTTTGTATGGTTTCGGGAAGTAGTCTAAACAATGGCAAATGCCATACCTATTGCTGGAACATCACTTCTAACTTGCTCAACTCCATTTCCATAACTTTTGGTTTCGCTGCCTCCTCAAATCGGACTTCGTTAAAGTACTTAGCCTCCCTGTATTTCTTAAAAGAGCCTACAGCAGAGATTGGATCCCTCAATTGGAGAAATTTAAGAACAAGTTGCTTGCCTGGGGCTTTTCCTGGCTTAACATTGCTGGTAAGTCTGTTCTTAGCAAATCAGTCCTTAACAGTCTTCCCTTATTTCAGTTTTCTGTCCTTCTTGCTCCCACTGGCATTATCAGAAAAATGGATGAGATCATTTGAATTTTTTTTTGGAAGGGGGCAAACAGAATGAGAAAAATATTCCGCTAGTCAACTGGGAATCCATCTCCAAACTGCTGTTGGAAGGAGGCTTGAATTTCAAAAATCTTGGCTATCATAATATTGCTATGGGAGCTAAGCTTATCTGGAGAATTATTGCACCTAACCCTGGCTGGGCTCAATTAGCTCTTTGGAAAAAATACTTCAAAGGCCAGCACTTCCGCTGTCTAGATCACCCTCTGACACATCCAAACACGCCCTTCCTGAAGCTCTGTATCAAAGTCTGTCCTCTTATTAATGCTCACGCCTACTGGATTCCCGGTAATGGATAAAAGATCAACCTTTGGACAGACAAAATAATGAACCATGAGCCGCTGGGAGACTATTGCTCACTTCAAGCGCTGCGCAGATGGATGAATGAGGCTAGTTTGCATTCCATGTGGGAGATTTTCGTCTGGCAGGATTCACGATGAGCTGGCTGGAATATTGAAATGCCCCCAGATTTTTCTATGGAGTGCGAGGGCTTGCTCTCCAAGCTCCACGGATTGGCTCCAACGCTGATTCGAAATCGGGATTCAAGAGGTTGGGGTGTGCAGGCTGGTGGATACATCGTTGCTCAAGGATATACCAAGCTATGTGAGCACCCTCATGTGGCCACGAATCTAGAGTCATGGAAAGGGATATGGCATTATCCTTCCTTGCCAAAAATCGGTTTCTTCAATTGGCTGCTATGCCACTCCAAAATCTTGACAGATGATAATCTTCAGAAGCGAGGTTTCCACGACCCTTCAAGGTGCAACCTTTGTAAGGTAAAATAGGAAAGCTTTTCACATCTGATGCTTGAATGCACCTTGACATTGCAGATCTGGATCGAGCTGCTGGGAAATTTGAGTTCCAGCTTCACTTTTCCCTCCTTCATTCCTATTTTTTTTGATAAATGGCTGCAAAGGTACCCTGGTCCTCCTCCAAAAAACAAAATTATCAAAGCTGCTTGGTCCACTCTCCCTAAAATAATCTATTGGCGGATTTGGCTTGAGTGAAATAAAAGGATCTTCAGAAACTGCGAACAGGATGCTAAGCTTTTGGTAGTTAAAATAAAATGTCAGCTAAAAGAGTGTTTGAGAGACCATAAAGATGATTCAAGTCTTAGCCAACAAGATATAAATTGGGGCTCTTCTCTCGATCTTCAGTTCCAAGAAATTACAAAGAGTATCTCCCTCCCAAAAGAATCGCAAATAAGGGCTACAACAAAAGAGTTCTAGGGATGGATTGCAAACCACTAGAGACACTTTCTACTTTTTGATGGGGCTGCAAAGGGAAATCCTGGAAGAGTTGGCGATGGAGGAGTCATACTGAATCCAGATGGCTTTTGGATCCACAGTTTCGCTTGGGGTTTGGGCATCGCTTCTAGCATTCAAGCTGAGGCTTTGGCTGTTTTCCAAGGTCTCAAGATATTGAAAGTCCTTAACATCAAGGAGGCTAATGTTATTGGGGAATCTCAGGTTATCATTAACACTATGGTGACACATCCTAAGCCAACGACCCTAAGGCTTGCAAGGCTGATCCACAGAATTACGGACCTTGGAGACTCATTCCAGAATTTGAACTTCTACCACGTGTTGAGAGTCAATAATAAGGAGGTAGACATTGAAGCTAACAAAGCAGCCCTTCTTATGGTTGGATCCCTGCTCAGAGGTGGACAGGAAATATGGGAACCAATTCCATAATTTAGAAAGCTGTCATGTTTTATTGCCTACTGTTTAATCAGTTTATATGTATCCACAATATTGGGAAAATCTCTGAAATTGACCGCATAGTAGCAGCTAAAAAGAGATGTCAGCTAAGCATAAATGCCACGGCCTTGCAAGGTTGTGCGACACTTCTGGATTTAGACTCACCTTTTGTAATCTGCTCTTTGGAATTAAGGCCAAGTATCTAATATATCCACTACCCGTTCTTGTAAAAAAAATAAAAATTATTTTACACCATTATTTCAAAATGTTGAAAATTTACCCTAGAAAAAAAGAGTGTTATTCCAACATCAACGTTTTTCGTTTTGAGGGTGTTTTTCGAAAATAAAAATTTGGTTTTACTCACATTTTTTTAAAATGTTGAAAATTGACCCTAAAAAAAAGCCATTGTTCCAGTATCAACACTTTTCATTTTCAAGGTGTTTTTTGCACATTTTTTGCACAAAAAAATTGATTTCACTGCCATTTTTAAAACATGTTCAAAATTGACCCTAAAGAAAACCATCGTTCCAGTATACACACTTTTGTTTTTAGCATTGTTTTTCATGTTTTTTTGGCCAGAGTTACCGTTTCAAAGTTTACGTTGTTAAATAGATTATAGATCTCAATGTTGAAGATTATTTGGTTAAAAGGTACAATTTCAGGAATGCAAGTAATCTTAAAAGAGATGAGGGTTAGATTTCTTCCTAAAGTTGTACTTTTTAATCAAAGAATTTTCAACACTAAACTAATACAATTTATAATCATTTTTACCTCACAAATTTTTTACAATGTCCTTGAGTTCATGGTAAGTTGAGTTGGTTAAGCATCCTTTCTCATAGTACATGATATCCCTTTTCCCCATAATACTAACATCAAGTCATAAAATATCATACAAACACATATGTTTCTCTTCACTACCCATAAATATGCTTGAATGTGCAAATTTGACACCATCATCCCATACCATGGAGGTTGGCTTGACATCAAAACTCATAATATAGGGAAGGATTCTAATGGAAAGGTGATGGGAAAATATGACATTGTGAAATACTATAACACTTTACAAACCAACACCAAGCCTTCTATTCTAATGCATTTCTATATTACACATAAAAATTGCAATTTTTTATAAAGCCTTTCTTTTTTGTGTCTTGTAAATGGTATAAACAATGTATACATGTGCCAGGGAAACAATGTTAATGTTTATAAGAGGAAGTAACTAATATATAGTTGGTATCTTGATGATACGAGGCACATGGGGAGTAAGGATGGAGATATAGTGGTTTCTTCAAAGAAATTGGTGGAATTCTCAGAGGATCCTCTGAAGGGTGTAAGCATTCAGAGGATTCTTGTGGTTCATGGAGGCATGGTGTCTCATTTATTTGATGTGGTTTCTTCTAGACTCGTGGTCAATATTGTTGAATGTGTTGGTAGATGTCGACATTGATGCCAAGTTCAGGGGGAGCCTATTAAGTCTATTATCAATGTTCTAGGCTTATGATGAAATTGATGTCTTAGTTGTTTGCTAAGTGTTGGATGTGTAGCCTAGTAGCCTATTTTTGAAGGCATTTTGCCTATAGGTACCTTATTCAAAAGAGCATGAAAAGTGCTTGGTTAGATAGCCCTCTTAGAGACCCTTTTAATGGTATATGACATGTAATCTAACTCCCAAGGAATGAAGAAAAACCCAAGTTTTAAGTGATGGACTCGGGGAACGGTTCCACATGAGACAAGTTTTCATTGTGTTTAGTATCCGACCATTCAGGGTTTGAAATGGGCCTATATCAAATGTCTGCCAAGTTTGGTGGATTCATTTGGGCATTAAAACCCATTAGGGATGCACTAAGGCATCTAAGCATCTAGGAACCTATGAGAGCAACAAGGCAATGCTTGTGAAACAATGAGATCCCAGATTTCCGAGCGCCAAACAAAAGGTGAACCCTAGAATGACATGAAAGCACATGTGGAGACATGTACCAATGAAAAAGTGGTTGACATGGCTCAAGTTGATGACATGGAACCCTAAGGTGAGGACATGTGGCTTCCACTTTTGGCATTTTAGGTGGTCAAGTGGACATTTTTCAACTGACACTGGCAATGACATGGCATGACAGGTGGAAAAGAGATAATGTCGCAGTTATGTGGTGATGATGTGGCATGAAAGGTGGCAAAAATACAATCTAGTATATGATGTGGCATACCTCAAGATTCATGCCAAGGATATGTTTTTTAAGGCTTTGTAATGTTAAGAAATTTCGACAGTTTTCCATGTTTTAAACATCTAAAGTTAAAGTCCATCCAGACATCCGGTGGTCTAGGGGTACACGCAGCATGCACCATTACCAAATTCCAAAATAAAAAATAGAACCCTTAGCATATGTCCCATGATCATGGACATCCTAGCATTCAGGGGTCGGGATGTGTAAGTGGTTTGATGGTTGAAGAATGGACTAGATCTTGGATCCTCGTATCCATGACTTAACATAAGGTTAAAGTGTTATATGGCGATATTGTACTAAGGAATCTAGTGAGAAGGGAAGTGGTAAATTCATCTAAGATCCTCATACATAGGACTTAGTGCAAGGTTAAAGTGTTATCCAACCTTATGGTGGCAATGCATCTAGTGCGAAGGGAAGTGGGGATTGGATCCCAGATCCTTGGATCCACTTAGCATAAGATTAAAGTGTTATCCAGCCATCCGGTGTTATGGAATTTAGTGTGAAGGGAAGTGGGGGTTGAATCCAAAATCCGTGGATCTAGGAATAAGCACAATTTTAAAGTGTTAGCAGACCATGTGACCATATGGTGTTGCAGTCTAATGTTAAGGTAAGTAATCACCAAATGTTGGATTTTGTAGGGAAAAATTCATATAATAGTATTTGATCAAATCACATAGGCCATTAACCTAAGCGTGCTTTGTGCTTAAGCTCTGAGTCCTATCTCGTGGTCATATGGTTAATGGTGGCTAAAGCTCAAGGGATAAGGCTGAGAAATTTGGTGTTTCAGACACACAAAACAGATGAACACAAATTTGTTTAAGGGGCCAAATTTTAAGGTATGTGGGTATAAATCACAAATCAAATGACGTGAATATAAAGTAGCTCATGTTCTCATGATTGTGAAGGCGAAAATACTTTAATAAATAGTAGTGTGTGGAAGCTTGTGAGAGGGAGAGGTGCTACAAAAAACCTATATAAGTCGAGTTCCAATTGGGTAGAATAAGAGAGAGAGAGAGTGTGTATGCGCAAGAGTACTTGGCAGAGGTTGAAGTTGCTAAAATATCAGATTTCATAAGTAGATATGAGACAAAGTGTGTAGAGGTGAGATGAGAAGAGGCTAAATGTGCATATTGGCTAATATTTGAATATGTTGTGTACAAGTAAATTATTGGTCTAGAGTGCCGAAAGTTTATTTTTTGAAACATAGTTGTGTCCAAGTATAAAATTATAAGGGAGCTATTGTGATCTAAAGTAAATTAGTTTGAATCAGAGAATGAAAGCAAGTAGGTGCTTGCATATTCAGGGATTGTAGTCTCTAGCAGGTTGATGCTTGTAAATAGTGGGAGTTGGTGCTTCCAACAAGTGGGTGCTTGCAAAGGAAATGGAGTTGGTGCCTACATAATTTGATGTAAATAGAAGTTGGCACTTGCATTTAAATTATAATTAAAAGAATATTTATGGTTTTCTCCTGTATGGGTTTCCACGTAAACATCATGTGTCCATTTCTTTATATGATTGATCAACTATCCTATAATTAAATGTGTTTGAATGGCTATTTTTTTTTTTTTATAAATTTCATATAACATTCATTCAACCTCGTCTTAGTATTATTATGGTTTCCAACAATTGGTAACATAGCATGTTCCTTCAACAACAATCTGAAAATTAAAAGGTAGTATAGATCTAAAACATGGCGAGTCAGGATCGATATGTCACTAACAAAGCTCCTTTGTTCATTGGAACGAATTATGCTTTTTGTAAGATAAGAATGAGGATCTACCTATTGTCCCTTGGTGTAGATGCCTCGGATGTAGTGTTGAGTGGCTATGAAAAGCCAAATGTATTGGTTGACAGGGATGTCATGCTCTATTTTTCTTGTAATGCTAAAGCAATGAATGTAATCCCAAGTGGGCTATTTGAATTTGAATTTATTAAATTTATGCATTGCACGACAGTTAAATAGATATGGGACAAGTTGAAAAATAGTTATCGAGGTGATAGTGAAAGCCAAACTCCAAGTATATATAATGTAATTCAAATCATTAAAGATGAATGAGGATGAGTATATAGCAAAATATTTCCTTCTTATAGATGAAATAGTGAACACAATGATATGTCTTGATGAAAACCTAAATGATTCCACAATGATTCAAAAAAAGAGTTGAGATCTCTTCCTATGATATTCAATGCCTAAGTATAAGCTATTGAGGAGATGCAAGACCTCAACATATTAATGATTAATAAACTACATGGAACATTAACTACCTATGAAATGAGAATTTCAAAAGGTAGATCTACATCAAGGGAATCAATATTTAAAGTAGATAAGAGGAATAAATATGATCAAGAATTCTCATGCTATGGATTAGATGAATATGAATCCAAGGTTGTTAGAATATTGAAGAGAGGATGTGGCAAATACAAAAGCAAGTTGCCTTTCAAGTGCTTTAATTATGGAAAATTAGGTCATTATGCATCTAAATTTCCATACAAAAAGGAAGATAATGAACATGATAATAAAAAAAGAGAATAGGAGAGTCAAGAAGGAGAAGAACTTCAAGAAGAAGAGATTATACAGGTATGTGTTATATTCTTTCCACGACTAGCCCCAGATGTTGTTGCGTTGCGTTTGGTGCAACGTGGGCAAACCCAAAGATGGTGGGCGAACCTACCCATGGTTTTGTGCATGGTTTTTTCGCATGGTTTTGAGCATGGTGGTTTTCTACCTATTGATGGTTCTGGAAATACACTAAATAATGGGGTCTCCATGATTAAAAGTACCTATAATACTTTTCATCGTTTCGTGTGGGAGCCCCTTCAGGAATTAAGGCCTGATTGTCATATGTTCTTAGAGATATGCCTTGGCTACAATGTTCAACAAAAGAGAGTAATGCACAAGTGCTTTCAGATTAGTAAGTGAGTATGCCTTGTGGAATGTTTAGTTGTAGAATGTATGAAGGTTCTTCTATTGAAAGGGGAGAGAAAAGGTGAGTATTTTAAAGACAAGTAATAATACTAATATAGAAAAGACACACTAGCATGTACATATGAATAAATCGTTGGACAACTAGCGAAATAGTTCACATAGAAGCAATGATTGTTAAAACACACACAACACCTTCAATAAGATAGGTACCAAAGCCATTGAAATAGTTCAATTTCCTTAGTACAGATGAAAACAACATACAACACAAAAATTCAAAGAATAATCTTACAATATTTACGACATACACATGAGAGTGTGTTGGTTCAACGAGCTTCTAGATTAAGAAAAAGTTCTAAGATACATCAAGATAATGAACACCACTATCCCCAATAGTGGAGCGTTAGAGGTGTGTTAGAGCAACCACTTTCTCCTCCAAAAGAAATATTTTATTCTCTAATGCCTCATGGGAGGAGCCAAGGTGAAAATTCCTTTGCATGAGCTATGAGGGTGTATATATAATAAATGGGGTGACCATTCTCCTTCCTTGTAAATCTTGGACTACTGTTACACAATATTTTTTCATGTCTCATGTTCACTTCCCGTGTCATATCATGGAGTGCCAAAACATTGACTATTGTTAGCATATCCATCATGATATACAAACCAAAACCTCCTTGAAGAATTAAAGGAAAGCTGCCTTGAAATCATTTTGGAGAAAGTTGCCTAAAGCCCTAATTTTTGGCATCAATGCGTTTTGCTCCACTACATGCCTGTGTTGATGGCGGGTTGCTCAGTTAGACACTCGCGCTACCAGCGCAGGTTTTCATACGATAACTCACGCTAAACTCCTTTTGGCAGGCTTTCCCAAACTCGAGGAGAAGCTTTGCTCACTAGAACCTTCGGGAACAACGAGTTGTATATTGGTTGTTGTTGATATGGTTGAGCTCTCTCATTTGGGCCTCTTGATCTTATCATCATGGGATTTCCCCTTGAGATGTGGACCTTCCTCCCTCTTTTGTGGATCACTAACTCCCTCTCGCTTCCTATAAATTCACCCCCTTCCATTCCCAGATGGTTGGTCATTGATTTTTGCATCCCTATGCTGAGATTATGCTTACATGCTACCCATTCTAGCTTGGAGAAGGAGTGCTTGAAGAGTCTTTGCTTGGACTTGGACATCCACCCAAAAGAAGGCCTCAACATCAAGGCATAGGTTGTATTATTCTTTTTTTAGTTTCTTAATATATACATATGATGTTCACTTTCCATAATTATATAAATATTTAAGCGATTAACTTAATGTTGCTTGATCTGTTAAGTAATTTATGCTTGATATATGTTATATATTCTCTTGTGTTTTGCATAGTACTTTGATCTCTCTTGTAGGTTTCCGAACGTAAATAACGACTCAGGAGTGAGGCCTGGAGTGAAATATTCAATGCCATATTTGAGGATCGAGTGATTAACATCAGAACTTAGTAGGTTCCTCTTTCTTATTACACTTGTCAAGCATAAGCTAGGAAAGTGAGTATTATGTTGTTTCGTTTGTTGCTAAAACCACTCATTGGGCTAGAGGGATCGCCTCTACTCGTAGAGGGGATTTTCCTTCACAACAACTACCTCATGGTTGTTTGACTTCTCTATGACTCTTCGACTCCTTCATGACTTTTCAAATTCTATGGATGACTCTTAGACTTACACTTTACATTAAATTTCATATTGAATTTACATAATCCACAAATGATGTGGTAAATGATGACTCATGACATGACATGGCATGACACTGATGATGTGGACTACATGATGACATGGCAATTTCAAACCATTCTTTGATGTTTATTTCTTTGTGTCTTCTTGAAAGATAGAACATGCTCTTCTTCTTCCCCCTCCATAAGGCTTTAAGATAGGGAGTCTTCAATGTGATATTGATATCCAGCTGTTGTCGCAATCCAATGTCTCTTTGTCTATCTTGATTGATCCACTTGTCTTCACAGATTCAAAGATGTCTTCTCGCAGGGTCTCCTTCTCCATCTCCTTCATCATCATCATCATCATCTCCTTCATACACTCATGACAAGATGACATCAATATGATAAACCCCTAGTCTACCATGCTTCATGAAAACCACTGACTAACCTAGAACCGAGTGACAGGCTCAAGGGTTGCACGATTGCACAACTCAGGAGGCCAGGGGCCAAGACTGAGCCTTGAGAATCCATAGTGGGTAGTTTAGGCAGGCCAGGGCTATACCTCTGTGCAATTGAGGGGCTCAAGAGGTCATGTTAAGGGCTTGAGGCTTGAAGCTACCCACTGTGCAGTTCTATAAGGATAGAGGCCAAAGGATTACGTAGTTGCAAAGTTTAAGAGGTCAAGGCTAAGGCTTGAGCCTTGAGACTACATAGTGCACAATTTAGACATACTAGGGCTAGGCAACTGTGTAATTGAGGGGCTCAAGGTGGTAGGCTTAAGGCTTGAGCTTTCTGACTGCATAGTTCTAGAGGTCCAGAGGTCAGGGGCTTGCACAATTATGCAATTCAAGAGCTCAAGCCAAAGGCTTGATGCTTGAGACTGTGTAGTCCAAAGAGGAGGTTGATTGATGGTAGAGGCGACACAGTTCTGGAGCTCAAGGGTCGAGACTAAGCATTGAGACTATGCAATGTGCAGTTTTGGAAGGTAGAGATTATGCATTGCATAGTGCCAAGAGGTAAGGTTGAAGCTTGAAGATCGAGATTGCGCAATACACAGTTCAGGAAGGTTGAGTAAGACCAAGCTGCTCAAGAAGGAGCTTTTCCAGATTTGGCTAAGTGTGGGATCAATGAGGCCAAACTGAACAATGAAAAAAATTGAGCATGATCACCCACTTAGAATAATTGACGACACAACATTGGTTAGTCAAATACATGAACAACATAATACCCCCAATGCAACGACATTGCGACAACTTTCCCCAAGTGCGACACTTAAGGTACACTTTGCAACGACAGTGACGACACTTGTGCGACAATGCTTGAAACTTTGGGAATGAGTGCGATACATATCTTCATGATAAGTATGACTTATTAACACCAATAATTCCCCTTGAAGCAAACCAAAACTAAATTAGTGCGATATGCGACGCTTGACATGCCAAAAGACAACACTTGAAACAGAAAGAGGAAAGTGCAAACAACACTTGGAAAATGCGAATGATATTGAAAGCGACACATGCCATAATAAATAAATCATGGAAACAACACTTATTAAAGTGAGAAAAATCAAAAGTGACAGTGGTAAACACTAACACTTGTGAAAGAAAAGGTGCACAAAAATGATAGAAAAAAGAATAATCATGACCAAAAGTGAGAGACTATTGATGAGAGTGCGCACTAGCTGTCGACATAGGTTGAACATTGCACAAGCACTGTCTTAATGGACTTGTGTTATACCTATTCAAGCTTTCATAAAAGAGTGTTCTCATGAACTTGTTGTAGACTAAACATGTTTGAACAAGTGACTTTGACACTTATCGATCGACCATAAAGTGACTATGGAACCAATGATCACAAGATCCATAGTAGGCCCCATAATTCAAGTGTAGACAAAATTGTGAAGGGTTTTTGTTGTAGTGATAACACTTGGTGACGCACTGGTAGAACTCCAGTTTCTCTGCCTTGGTCTAATATTTTGTGCAAGGCCTAGTTTTCAGGAAGTATTGATTCATTGTATAGATTACTCTGGCTTCCCCACTTAAAATGGTTATAGATATAGTCTCCTTCATCTCTTTCTCAATGGAATACAATCATAAATCTGACCATATCGTAATGTTTCAATTCCAGGAGAAGGGTAATGTAATTCGTGAGATTAAGATATTCAGAGTGTGAGTTTTGATATTTGGTGTTACTCCATTACTAGCAGACCTGGACAGTACCCTGAGGGAGTCACATTAGGAACACAAGCATTTCTTCACTACCAGTGAGCCTGGATAGTAGCTTGGCGAAGTTACTTGCTTCACCTCCCTACACAGGAAGCCTTTCTCTTCTTTCACCCTTTATTTATTTTTATAGGACTATTCATCAACACCTATTTATTTCATGGGGTGGAAGAGGGATCCCAACTTATTGAGATTAGATGAGGTTGTTCCTTCATAGAAGCATATAAAACCTCTGATATGAGTTTGTTCATTTATTTTTTCCTCTTTTCCTTCTCTACTTGATCGGATCAACATGGAAAACACCAAAACATAAAGGACCGCACATAGAAATGAGGCTCCTAAAATAAATACAGGTATCATGGTTTGACGCAAAGATCTCCTTATGTGAGGATTTATTTTCTGTCTAAAAATCATCTACCAAAAGGTATGAAACCAAGATGAATAAGACGAACTAAAGGTTAACCAAATGTTGGAATGTCACAAGACCCTTTTCTATTTTTCCACATTGTATTTCAAACCAAAGGGAACATCCTTCATGTGAAGTATTATTAAACAAAACATGAAATAAGAGACAAGGCACAACAAGAAAACAAAATCAAAAGGAAAGAGCAAAAGGAGGCTAAACTGAAAGAGGATGCAAGACAAAAATAAGAAAACAAAATAAAGACTACAAAGAGAGAGTGCAATATGATTGTGCAAGGGAGATTGGTATGCAACTAGGCCTACCCCTAATATAACTAGCTAGAAGGTCATGGTTAAGTATAACGAAATTTCCAATGTAGCCACTGTAACTACTCCGAACCTGCATACACAAAGATGGAAGCGATTAAAATAGATGTAAAACAATTTGCGATAAAACAAATAAGAGCTTGAACAATTTTCACAACAAAATGAATGTCTTTCATGTTAGCAAAAAGATATGTCATAATGACTACTACTAACCAACTCACAATCTTACGTTTTCGATGAAAACCATAATTAAACAAAACTTGGAATCTTCTTACGAATGTATCTTCATCTATATCATCCTCCTTAGCAAGCATGAGAAAAGATTGAAACTTGCTATTTGTGACAGAGCTTTCCAGGTAAGATTTATGTAACCATTCAACAATTGGATCATGATATTCGAAACAATCCTCTTGAGAACCCTGAGATCCTTGAAAATATGAATTTTCAATTAAAAGTATGCGAGCAGGATGAGAATCTTGTAAGAGAAAATGAATTTGATCATATTCAGAAGGTTTGTCAAGATAGCGAGGACCTGACATAACCGTCAACGAAGGATGAAGTGCCTAGGTCACTTGACAAGTATTTGAACAATGACATAAACCATATAGATTAATCAATGTGAAGCAACTGTCATCAGATATGCTGGTGGGAGAATGATAAATCAAATGACAATTAATCTTATGATCATATGGACTGTTTATGGCATGATATTCGTAGTTAATAGGAGACAAATATAGTTTAATTTGAACAACTTTACAAATGCCTTGAACCATAGAATCATCTCCCTCGCATGATAAATATGACAAACCTTTTCCTTGTAACTAGTTACACATTGCACTAGCATCGTAATCATCGAAAGAAGTGAAAAGGAATTCCAATATAGCAAACACATGAAACCAGTCAAGATATAACGAGTGAAGAAGAATTTGATTCACTAGATAACTCATGCATTCATTAGCACTCAAGAGGATTCCAGGTTATGAAGAAAAATGTTAGCATTATAACATTCACAAGGAAAACCAAGAGCTGACTATTCTAAAATGCATCTTATAGACATGATTCCTTAGGTCAAAGATAGTTTTTGAAATTATCAACTTGGCAGCTCCATGCTTAAAGGCGAGATACACACTCCAAACCTAAATTAAGTACAAGTGCCTTGCATGGTGATGAACTGACTGAAATTGAATTTTGAATCTGACTAGAAATCAAATCTTGAAAGTTCAAAAGACTATATCCACAATACTTAACATCTCTCAAGAAGGAATTTACATCAAGTGAAACTGTGCAAAGAGAAGAATTTTGCGAGGAAAACCAAATCTAACTTAGTTCGGGGATATTACTAGAGTCACAAGATCCTAACATAACCATCAATGGAAGTTGAAGTGCCTCAACTTCTTGACAAGTACTGGAACTTCCAAGGATTGGAAAATCACATTTTGAAGATTGAATCAAATCATTCATGGTGTGAGGATAACTACTTTTGCTGATTTTAATAAGATCACTATTAATAATATGGAAGCCATCTCTGTTGCGGATTTGATTGGATTTTACAACTTTAACAACCAGATTACTCAAACCAAAAGATTCTTCTAATCACAAATTTAGAGATGTATGAATAAGATAAATTTTATGAGTAAGATAATTTGAAGAGTTTCCGTCATGCAAAACAGGAAATGATAAGGATGGAAAGGATACTTAGTTATTTTATTATTTCCTTTTTCTTCATAGGTAACCTCACTACCTTGTGTCAATTGAGAAGTTAACTCATCAAATGAAGAACTTGAAGAGCATGGAGTATCTTCATCGTAGGTATATGAATCACAAATGGTAGAACACAAGGGATAGTGATATGAAGAGGAAGTTTCCAAAAAAACATTTTCTTTGACCAGATCATATTCCAGATCTAATTCTTTCAAATAAGAATCTTCTCGAGAAACCAAAAGATCAATTGGCGCACTTAGGCATTCATCATTGCATACATCAAAAGAGTCATTATCATCATAATGATTGTTATCCAAGACTATAGATTGATTAAGAAATTTAACTTCGTTCAATTGACTACCATGATTAGTAGATTGAAAGTCATCCAAGAATGGAGGGAAAACATATTCACACAGAGGGCTTTAAAAGAGGGAAGAGAGATCAAGAGTCTCCTCACTTTCCTACTTGTCCACCTGTGTAATGTGATTGCCTTATACTTAGTCGCAATTTAAACCAACAACTTGAAAATCAAGAGAGTGTGAAGAACTAGTTGGTGGAGCAGATTGATAAATTAGAGTAGATTGATCACACGGGTCATGATACAAAGAGCCATGGAATGTAGATGATATGGGATGACAAAAGTCCCTTAAATAAGTAACACTTTTAGTGGAACTAGATTTAGGATTGATGTTAAGGATGCTAGTATGATCTTGAGGAGTGGAAGAATTAACCTTCACCCTAGGTTCCATGAAGCATTCCAAGGTTTCCTTCATCAGATCTAGATCATCAGAAGTGGATTAAGGTTGAAGAGACAGGTCGACCATTTGATTTTCAGATTCCCCAACTTCGACATCGTTGCAAGGAGGCATCCACATTAGAACTGAAAAAGGAGGAGGATAAGGAACACAAGGGGTAGTAGGTTCCTCCCCCGAAATTAGAGGTGTCTCATGATTTACAAAAGTCGGGAAGAAGAAATATCAGTGGTTTCATATTCACCATGCAAAGAGTTATAAACCAAACACTCAAACTTTTGTTTAAAGAAATCCAAATCTGTGTCTTCTTTAGGAAATTCATAACAAATTTGAAGGAATCGATTAGAGAATACTCAATTGATTCATTAGGCTTCATTCTTAGTTTATTAATTGTTTTAAGAACATCGTGCTAATCATTCCTATCAAATGTTAAATGAATCTCCTTAATGAGGAAGCAGGTGGTAGGGTATGACACCACCAAATAACTTGACCTTCAAGTGTGAGGCATATAAGAATACAAGCCACATCTTCATAATAAATTTCATAGTGTTCACAAAACTTAAGAAAAAGAGATGCGTGCTTGGTAATGGATGTATCACCCTCACTATCAAACTTAAATTGAGACAAGTCATCAAATTTTCCGCAGAGATGAAAATTTTACCAAGAGATAAGTTAGAGAAACATTTTGGGATTATGATATGGGGATGATCCATTTAACATAAGAGATTCAAAACGTATTCAACGGGCACATATTGTCATCTAGTCCTCCTTCTAGCTCCATTTGTTGATGGTGTTGGAAATCCGTCAACCAAGGGCGTCTCCCCTATGAAAATTCCTAATCAGACATCACACCATTTGGTGTGGGAGCCCCTTCCAGAATTAAGGCCCAAGTGCCATATATTCTTAGAGATATTCCTTGGCTACAATGTTCAACACAAGAGAATAATTCACAAGTGATTTCAGATTAGCAAGTGAGTATGCCTAATGGAATGTTCAGCTATGGAATGTATCAAGGTTCTTCTACCGAAAGGGGAGAGAAAAGTGAGACTTATAAAGACAAGTAATAGTACTAATCTAGAAAAGATACATGAGCATGTACATATGAATGAATTGTTGGAAAAATAGTGAGATAGTTCACATAGAAGAAACAACTATTAAAACACATACAACTCACCTTCAACAAGATAAGTACCAAAGCCACCGAAATAGTTCAATTTACTTAGCACAGATGGAAACAACATACATCGAAAACATTCAAAGAATAGTCTTACAATATTTATGACATATTCATGAGAGTGTGCTAGCTCAACAATCTTTTGATTTAAGAAAAACTTCCAATATACATCAAGACAATGAACACCACTAGTTGCAACAGTGGAGCATTAGAGCAACCACTTTCTCCTCCAAAAATAACTTTTTTCTTCTCTAATGCCTGGTAGGAGGAGCCATGGCAAAAATTCATTTGCATGATCTATGAGGGTGTATATATAATGAATGGGGTGACCATTCCCCTTCCTTGTGACTCTTGGACCACCCTCATGGTGGTTTTACTTCTCTATGAATCCTTGAATCCTTCATGACTTCACATTCTATGGATGACTCTTAGACTTCCACTTTACATTACATTTCTCCAATTTTGAATTTACATAATCCACAAATGATGTGGTAAATGATGACTCATGACATGACATGACACTAATGACATGGGTTGCATGATGACATGGCAATGTCAAGCCATCTTTGTTGTTTCTTTCTTTGTGTCTACTTGAAAGATAGAACATGCTATTCTTCTTCCTCCCCCATAAGGCTTGAAGATAGGGAGTCTTCAATGTGATCTTGATTTCCAATTGTTGTCGCAATCTGGTGTCTCTTTGTCTATCTTGAATGATCCACTTGTCTTCGTTTCTTCAAAGGTGTCTTCTAGCAGGGTGTCCTTCTTCATCTCCTTCATCATCATCTTGTCATAACATGATAGAATATATGCAACTAAAATATACTCATGACAAGACGAAATCAACATGATAAAACCCTAATCTACCATGATTCATGAAAACCACTAAGTAAGATGGAACTGGGTGACCGACTAAAGGATTTTGTAGTTTCTTAGCTCAGGAGGCATTCACAGTGTTGGACCTACCAACATTCAGGGGATATCCCCGATGTGAAGTCCCAATTAGACCTCACACCATTTGGTGTAGGTGCCCCATCTGGTTGAAATGTCCCGTCGCTGAATCCTTAAATATTTGCGTTGGCTCTAACTGTTAGCAAGAGAGAGGGATGCAATGGTGTCTTTGAAAAGAAATAAGGTGTGCCTAGTGAGTGTTCAACTGAAACTGTGTCAAGGTTCTTCTACTGCGGAGAGGGGAGAAAAGTGAGCCTCTATGTGAGAGGTAATAGTACCACCCAAGAAGATACACACATGAACCAGACATATTGGTCTAACATCCAAGGGAATAGTCCACAAAGGATGCGATGGTCATTACAACTAACAAATGAAGAAATATTTGTCTAATATCCTTTGAAATAGTCCACAAGGATGGGACAACAATAAAAACCATTACAACACATTCTCAATAATATAAGTACTAAAATAACCAAAATAGTTCAGCTATCTTAGCACATGCGAAAGTAAACATGAAATACAAACATCTGCAGAATAGTCTTATAAACATTCATAATCCACGCATGAAGGATAGGCTGACCTTGAAGGCTTATGTTATTAAGTAAAAGTTCCAAGACACATCTTTAAAATGTACATCACTAGCTCCAATATTGGAGCATTGAAGCCACTCGTTGCCCCTCAAAGAACTAGCTTATCTCTCTAATTCCTTGTGGGAGGAGCCAAGGTGAAAATTCCTTTGCTCATACAATGAGGGAGTATATTCAACCAAGGGTGACTCTTTGACTACCCTCATGACTATTTAACTTCCTATGACTTTTCAAGTTACATGACTCTTTACATTCCATGTGTGTCCTTTGGACTTCCACTTTACAACACATTTTGAATACAATATACATGATCCACAATAGTGATGTGCCATATTATCATTCATGACATGACATGACACTACTGACATGGACTACTTGATGATGTGGCAATGTCAAGCCACTATTGCTGCTGAGTGATGGATGTATTCTTGAAGATGATTTCTTTTCACCTCCACATGGCTTGGTGATAAGGAATCTTCAATGGTCTCAAGTCTTTGATAGTGGTCGCAAGCTAGTGTCCCCTCGCTTTCTCTTGATCGATCAACTTGTAAGTTCAACTGCAAGAGAGTATTTAAGAATCCTTCCCTCCTTTTTCTCCTTCTCCATCATCTTTCCATGACATGATAAGGTACCTAGTCGTACAATTCACTCATGAGAAGAAACCATCAATCCAAAAACCCTCTAGCCTAAGATGATGCATTCTGATCCACCAACTGGGCCTGGAATAAGTGACAGGAAGGGAAGAGGGACTTAGTGATTGCGCAATGCGCAATTCCAGTAGCCAGGGGAAAAGCTTGAGCTCTGAGACTACGCAATGCGCAACTCAGGTAGGTATGAGTGACAAGATTGCATTAATTCTAGAGCAAGTGGGACATGCTGAGGGAATGGGCATTAGAGATCTCATTGTGTAGTTGTAGGAGTCAAAGGAGGTTGGGCTACTGCACAAATGCAAATTTCAAGGGATCAATGTATGAGCTTGAGTATTGAAGATGCAAATTTCACAGTTTAAGCTGGGTTGGGGACATGATTATGCAATTATGGAGGTCAAGGTCGGGGCTTGGGCACAGAAACTTCGCAGTGTAGCAGTCATGGGAGGAAAGAAATGGACATTGCGCAGTGCCAAGTAGAAAGGTCACAACTATAGGACTGAGACTGCATAATTTGCAGCTCAGGAGAGGCCCAATGAAGCTAGGTTGCTTGGTCAGGAAGTTTTCCGAAAATGGCTAAAGTGTGGGATCAGTGAGATCAATGTGAACAATGATGAACTTTGAATGTGATCACACACTTAGAATACTCCGATGACATGACAACATAGATCATCCGAGCATAGGAACAAATCATTTCCCTCAACGTGACAACTTTATGGCAAGTTACGACAAGTGCAACACTTAAGGTAGACTTTGGGATGATATGTGACAACACTTGTGCGACAATATTCAGAACTTTGTGAATGAGTGCGACATATGTTTACATAGTTATAAAAACTCATATATGCAAATATAAACCCTTGAAACGATCATAATAGGCTTATATACATTGCGCAACAACGAATCATGCCAAAAGATGATAATTTACCCAACATGCAAAAGGGACCAAAACACTTTAAGAAAGCTCATGAAATAAGCTTCGATGTTTGTGAAAACATGTACAAGACCATGGAAGGCTCTGAAATTGAGTGTAAGCCAAAATTTTGGAGGGTGTTGTAGCAGCTACAACATTTGGCCTTGGTCGATTAACTTCTTTTGTGTAGGGCCTTGGTTCTTTAGGGAGTATTGATTCATTGTGCAGATTACTTTGGTTTTCCCACTTACCCCACGAATAGACACGGTCCCCTTTATGCCTTCTTGGTTGAACAAAAAATAATATTTAGCGATATCACAATGTTTCAAGTTGGGAAGGGTAGTGTAGCTTGTGAGCTTAAGATTTTTAGAGTATAATTTTTCATCTATGGTGTTGCTCCACTACCAGTAAGCTTGGATAGTACCTTGACATAGTCACGTAGGAACACAAACATTGCTCCGCTGCTAGCGAGCCTAAACAGTTACCCGACGAAGTTTCTTGCTTGAAATATCTGCGCATGAAGCCTTTCTCTTATTTTGCCTTTATTTATTTATTTTAAAGATAATTGTGCATCGAAGCTTATTTATTTTGGGGCGGAAGAGGTATCCCAAATTATTGAGATCAAAAGAGGTTGTTCCTTCAGAGAAGCATATAGAGACCTCTGATGTAGGTTTGCTCATTTAGACTTTCCCCTTCTCTGCTTCTACCAGTTGGATAAGCATGAAGACAACGAAACTTAAAGACTGAGTGTATGCATGAGGTTTCCAGAATAGACATGGATTCATTGTTGGACCAAAACTCTCCTCACGGATGGAACGTATTTTCCGTCAGTATTTCACTAGCCAAAATATATAACCAACACAAGGAAGATGGATAGAAAGTTTGCCAAATGTTGAAGTGTCACAAGAATATTTAGAGTTCATCCACACACATACTTAGAAGCTACAACATGTACATGTACACCACTTATTCACATGATGAAAACAAAACAAAACTCAAGCAAACAAGAAAGAAAAGACTACATACATAGTGTAGGGAACAACCCCAAAGATTCATGGGAACTAATTTTTTAAGTCTTGGCCATTGACAGGGAGAGATTCAATCTTCCCATCAAGTGTTTGAAGATGATAAGTGTGTTGGCCAAGCCTTTCATGTACTTTGAATGGCCCAACCCACAAGGACTGAAACTTAGTGTGTTTGCCTTTGTCCTCGTGGGATTTATCCCACTTCAAGACTAAGTCACTCACACTGAAGTTGTTCTTCCCTGCATACTTCTTGTCGAACCACCTCTTGATATGATTCTGGTGAAGTGATTTGTTTTGTTGTTGTTGCTTTCAACCTTTCTTCCTATAGATTGCGAAGGGTGTCCATCCTATGTTGCACTACAGACAAGGCTTGCCTTGGGATTCTTGTGAGAGTTGGAGGGCAGAAAAGTAGATGTTGGGTGGAAGGATGCCTTCTTTTCCATATACCAAGAAGTAAGGGGAAGTGTTTAGGGAAGGCTTCGGTGTGTCTCGGTTAGCCCATAAGGAATTTACCAAAGCGGAGTTCCAGTTTCACTGCTCATAGAATATGGCATTTTTTGTAGCAGCCCCTCCTCCTTGGTCCACCCAAACACCCAACCAACTAGGAAACCATGTGATGAGAGAGGTTACTATAAGGGATTCAATCTCCTTAGTGACCTTAAGGAAATGGAATTGATGAAACTCATCAAACAAACCCATCCACATCAACAATTACACCCCCAGGAGACATGTCAGCCACTCAAAAACCATGTCCCTAAGTCCCACTAATGTTTTAAGCCTCTTAACCCAAAGTCACTCTCATGGTATAGGCAAGACAACAACCAACAACTCAAAGTCACTCTCGTAGGCCTCTATGCCAAGGACTGTGGAATTTTCTCAACAGGTTTGTGTTAGCGACCTTGAGATTTGAGCAACATTTCAAGCTCATAATACAACCTCCAAAATGCATAAAAGACATGATAACAATTATGATAAATAAAAAATCGACCTTAGGATTAGGCCTGAGCATCCCCAAGCGGGACTGACATTCTGTCAAACACTTGGCATCAAAGCGACCTACAGGTCTAGGATACCAGATAGAGCATGAAACATAAACAGAATGATCACCTCCTTCTCTATTGGACTATTATATCATTAATCAGGTCTTTCATCCATCCATTTAACAATTATGATTAAATACATGAAATAACCGTGACATGAACCAGTCACATAACCATGCTTATAACCAACATTAAACCATATAAATATCAGAGATATGAAAACCATTAAATCCACATATAAATAAGTACAATAGTAAGATAACTTAACTTTTATTAATCATAGGCAAATTAGACTAGGTTCGAGACTTCCATGTACCACCCAACCATAGACATGGCTGAACCAAATCTCTCTTTCAGTCAGTCACCCATGTGCCATATTCC
Source organism: Pinus taeda (assembly GCA_000404065.3). NCBI lineage: Eukaryota > Viridiplantae > Streptophyta > Pinopsida > Pinales > Pinaceae > Pinus > Pinus taeda. The sequence goes on along the minus strand of APFE031625391.1, from coordinate 185,819 downwards.
AACATGAATGTGGGATCTCATAGAACAACCAATCCAAGAACACCAAGGGAATCCAGAGGTTAAACCACCTCCACCCTCACCAAACCATGATCACACCAAAACCAGTGTTTCGATCACAACTGAACCGAACTTGGAATGTCATTCGAAATCCATCACTATCCTTGAGGAATATTCCATCTCCTTGTCTCTCAGGATTTATCACAATCCAATCCCAGATCACTAAGCCCTAAACTGAGACCAGCCTCTCAGGGTTTACCATAATCCAAACCCAGATCACTAGGCCCTAAACCTATAATTCTCCCTCAGGCTTTATGATGTATCCCACCAAACCGGTCAAGGGATTCATAGGCCTTTGTGAATGGACCTTGAGACCACCTCCGCCCTAGATTCTGAAATCCATCCAGCAAACCAAAGCTCAAAACTGAAATAAACATGCCAACACCATGGCATAGGCAAGGCTAGGCTTAAAACCACTGTCATAACCCAACAAAACCATGGCATCGACAACAAGAGAACTATACACCAACATGTAAAGCCATGCATGTCCAAACCAACTAGGAAATCAGACATGTAAAAGGTTACCTGCAAGTATTCTTGCTGAAGTTGATTGATCCTGCTCTTCTTCCTTGATCCTTTCTTTCCTCACTTTCGCTTTGCTTTCTTTTCCTTCCTCGATCCAAAACTAGAGTGCTCCAAGAAAACTCTAAGTGACTAAGAGTGAGATGGAGAGAATAATGAGAGAGCTCCAAACTTGAACTGAAAAAAGGTTACCAACTAATCCTCATAAGACTTTTTATTAATGAGGCCTCTATTTTCTTCATTTTCCTTCAATTTCCTTCTCACATGCAACGTGTGACCTTTTACCTTCCTTTTCTCCTATTTTCCTTTATTTTCATTAATAAATGTGCCAATAATGTCTTTTTGCCTTGTAATGCCTTTACCTTAGCCTTTGCCAATTTCCTTAGCCAAAAACACACATCCAATGATGCCCACTAGGATATCTTTGCCCAAAATTCATCTTGGAATAAGTGTCCCTTAACCGTGGTCTTATTTTGCCTTTATTAACTTTTAGATGAAATTTTCACGAGGGTTGTTACATTTTTTGATAATGTCGATTAGGTTCTCATTCTTGGATTCAACAAGACCATTCCCCTATGGATAATAATTAGCTGAATGTTTCAATATAATACCATTTTCCAATGCAAAATTGTATAGAATTAACAATGATAAGTATGTTGCATTGTCGAAAACAAGTGAAGTAGGAATGCCGAACTTAGAAATGATGTTTTGTTGCAGAAATCTAATGAATTCCTGATCATTCACTTGTTTGAGTGGAACTTCTTCTATCTACCACATGAAGTAATCTGTGGCAGTAAGGATGTAGTGGCGACGATTTTATGAATGCAAAAATATTTGTCCAATAATATTCAAGCCCCAGTTGGTCCGTTGTGGAGGTCATGCAATACCTTCTTTGAATCATGTGCTTCCAAACACCTGAGCAGTACCCCGTTGTGGTGCTTTCTGAAAAGCACCCCGTGCACCAACTTGTAGCATAATGCTTTAAGTCTGGGTGCCCTCTTCTGCCATGTGGAAAAGTGAGAGGGAACAATGTCGTGCTCAAGGTATTGGCGCACATCAGCGTACCAAGAATTTATGCTAGTAGTGGGGAAGGCTCTATCAACGTGTACAAATAAATTTCTTGTTCCCATCCTGAAAGATCTTCTTCTTCTTCCTCTGCGTTAACTGCTTCTACCACTAGTTGACATAGACCACGGCCCTTGATAGTGTGAACTTCCTTGTTCTCTAAATCATATTCTTGCAAACCAGTCATCCATTACACTCTCCTTTCACCCAACTCTTATTGAACGAGCAACAATTTGACTGTTGGGTGCAGAACAAAGATAATGCAATGATTTTTCAATAGATAGGGCCGAAAGCACTTCATCGCCTTGTATATCGCATAAGCTTGTTTATCCATGATGGGGAAGTTAAGTTTTGGTTCTTGCATACTTTCACTTATGAAAGAGATGGGTCACTCATTGTTCAAATCATCCTTTTGGGTGAGTACAATGACGAGAGAAGTGTCGGAAGCAAAGGTGTAGAGCAAGAAATCTTTGTTGAAGTCTGGGTTATACAGTGTGGGTGCTTCTGTGATAACCTGTTTAATACGGGAAAACACATCCTTTTCCCTTTGATCCCATTTATAAATTGCATCCTTCTTCACCATCTCTTGTATTGGCTTAACAATCTGAGTGTAGTTGGAGATGAAATTGTGGAGGAAATTGATTTTCCCAAAGAAGGACTGCATGGCCCTTTTGTTCACTGGGAAGGGAATTTATGTGATTGCTTTGACCTTGTCTGAGTTTACCTTAATATGAATTTTGGCAATAATGTGGCCGAAGAGATTACCCTTGAACATTGCAGAGACACTTTTCTTGGGATTTAAGGATAACTCATACTTGCGACATCCCTTGAAAGTTTTCTTTAAGTGCTGTATGTGGTTTGATCTCTGCTTGGAAAATACTGTTATTTCGTCAAGATAGACCACTACGCTCTGTCCAATCAGCGCATGAAAAGCAATTCCATAGCACGTTAAAATGTTGCACCAACATTGATTAACCCAAATGACATTCGCTTGAATGCGAACATGCCCCACTTCGTGCGGAAGGTGGTCTTAAGTCTATCAAGCTATGAAACTAGAATCTAGTTGTATCCTAAGTAACCGTTTAACAAAGAAAACATTTATGACCCCAATATAGTTTGTAGTATTTGTTCCATGGATGACACATAATAGTTGTCCTTTTTCGAGGCGCGATTGAGATTTTAGAAATCGACACACAAGCGGATTTCCCCATAATTCTTTCTCACTGGGGCCAAATTTGACACCCAATTTGAGTGTCACACTCTCTATATGATCTGGGCATCCAATAGTTTCATTAACACTTTTTGAATAAGAGGCTTAAGTGTTAGATGTACTTTTCTCAAATTCTGTTGGAATTCCTTGGTCCCTTCTTTTATTGGTATCACATGCTAGATGAATCGTGTGTCATAAGTTTTAAGCTCATCGTATATCCACGTGAAACACATTTCGGTACTGCTTCAATAGGTGGATAAAGGATTTTCGCTCTTGTGGTGTACAACAAGTACCAAGATTGACATACTTCAAATCCTTTTTTGTTCCTAAGTTAATATGCTCACATGACAGTGTAGAACTGTGGGTTTTAGCATTAACAGGTTCTCGAAAGTAATTTTGCAGGTCATACAACTTTCCAATGATACCATACCCTTTGGGATGAGATTTCCTTTACCTGCACTAGATGCATCTTGCAATTCCTTTTTATGCTCGTCCTTATCGATCGTTGCATCTTTGAACACATCAACATTTGCCATGAAGCACAATATCCATTGGTCATCATAAAAAACGTGTAAATTAGTGATATTATCGGGGATGGATGGCTTATAGATAATTCAACAGAAAAATTGTCCCTCAATGGTGACAACCTATCAATGACATTCGCTAATGCATCCGCAACTGCGTTACACATTCTTGGAATAAATATGATATTAAAAGCTTGGAAATGTGAAATCAAACACCATACCTCTTGTTGATAGCTTCAAAGATGAGGTGACACATAATGCATGGTATTATGTACCTATCACACCACAATTTTTGAGTCATGTACTGCTTTTAGGATGACAACATTGAGGTTAATGGATCTTTGAAAGCCCAAGATGAGTGATTCATATTTTGCAGTGTTGGTTGTGCACTCAAATTCCAAGCGGTTAGAGACCAAATTCTTTCTATATAGCGGGTCTATTAAAAAGCAAATAGCTCCAGAGCCCTCTAGTGTTTTGGAACCATCAAAGTACAAAGTCCACATATCATATGTACAAGGACTGAGAACTACACTAGTACTATTACTACTATTACTAACTGTACAAATGTCATTTTCACCCGTTGGACTAGAAAGGAGCTCCAATGGTGTATCTTGTGGGACTGGGGATGGCTGTGCAAGATAACACCCTAGTTGGGTTTCTAGGAAGCAATTGCCGAAGATAAGTTCTGTGAAAGCCACTAGTTCATTCTATCCATTCAAGGGAGTGACAATATGTTTCATGAATCTCCGAATTCACCTAGATCTGATTGTTTCTGCCCTTATACAGAAGACATAAGTGTGACAATTTCCTAGCAAAGTACCCTTGTAGCTTGTTGGACCAATCTCTACTGAACTACACTCCATATGCTTCTAGAATGTCCATAATCACTATGTTGATACATTGGTGGACTCTCTCATTGGACAATAAATGGATGATCACATCTCTGAGTTCACCAATTGCATGGACATGAGTTATGTCCATCTGAATGATATAGGTGTCTATTTTGTCCCATTTTGCGTTGATTTTCTTGGCTACAGATAATGGAATTACATTCATTGATGCACGAAATCAACCAAGCAATTGTGTACATTGAAATTAAAGATTTCAAAAGTTAACATAAAAGGAGGGCAGAGTGTATTTGCATCCCTTGTTAAAGCATTAAGTACAAATTTGAGGGAACCAGAAGACGTACCAAATCCTTTGTCAGAAGAAGCATCATTACCTTTGGTGGGCTTCCCAAGTGCTCGTAAGAGGATGTCCCGTTGGCTCGTGATATTTGTTAGCTCAGACAACGAAATATTCACACGAACCTTCTTCATGTCACCATCTATGTTGTAATCTACAACAGGAAGGGCTGTTGAAGTGTCTGGGGATGTAAATTGGTTGGTGACTTCTGGAATGTCGGTCTTATTCTTACTACTTATGGAAGCACTTTTAGTTGTAGCTAGGTTCCCAGACTTGCTTTGAGTGTTATGTGTCGAGCTGAATGGTGGACTGATCTTTCTTAAAAAAAATCTTGTTTTTCTGCTTTGTCAACTCTGGTGCAATAGTTGGCCCTTGGCTTTTCATATTGTACTGGTTTGTCAGCTTTTGTGCCGGACCATCACTTGAAGGCTGCTTTTTGGCTGTAGTCTTTTGGGATGTGAATATTCAGTTGAATATGTTTACTGCGTTCCCCACACTTGGAGTCTCTTCGGTTGCAAAAACTTCTGTATTTTCTTATATAGGGTTAGTCTACTCCTCAGCCATTACCACATCAACAAGATGCGTAGCAAGAATGATCATGGTCAGATTCCAGTATGGGCATGATTTCTAAGAATGATATTCTTGATGATACAAACAATATTGATCTGTGCCCAAGTTTTGGAAATTCAATATAACATTGGTGTTATGTGTAGACTTAGTAGGTTGATTTCTGCTACTGCCAAAAGTTGCAATCCTTCTAAACATGTTGAACCTAGGAGGCTTTCTGCTCACAGTGGTCTCACTTGACCTTTGCTTGAGTTCTGCCCACTCATTTGAAAGAGTGTTGATAGTACGAGTCAAGCTCTCAAGATCAACAACTTCTTTTTCTTTGGCCTTACTCACAGAGGCCTGAGACCTTTTACCCATGTCCTTGGAGTGTTTAGTTGGTTCATCTTCTGAAATGAATCCAATCATGTGCAAGTTATTTTCAACCATGATTTCCTCTTCATAATTTTCAGCTAGTGTTTATTTCGTAGTTCTCTTTACAAACTGTGCAATGTTGGTCGACAAGGCATAAGTGTAGTAATCGATGGTGATGGAGTCGTGGGGTTTAGTGTTTGTTGAGAACTTGTTAAACATGTGGTTAAAGCTCTGATTAAAATATTTCACCATTTCCTTTTGATCCATCTTGAGACTACCCAACTCTTCCAATAACATGGCGGGGGTCCTGTCATCAACAAATTTATCAAGGAATTTTTTCTTAAACCAACTCTAGTTCTGGATGGAATTCAGAGGAAGACTATGATACCACGTAACTGCTCTACCATTTAAGGTACATGAAAAGGTATACATGCAACATCATCATAGTGTACCTCGAGTGTCTGTAGATGTAGGCAAAAGTTGTTTAGATGGCCCTCAACCTTTACTGCTTTGTCAGGGTCATACTTCGTCTGGAGCTTTTCGGGATATCTTGGCATCTTCTGTAACACACCCGGTAGTGCAAGTAGGCCCTGAGATATCCAATCCAGATCTTAGTCTTCCATGTCATCTTCATTGTCTTCCCCTTCTATTTCAGATTCTTACTGGTCTTCTTCTCCGCCCAACCCACCGGAAGTATCGTCTTAGAGAACTACATTATCACCGTGTTGTAGCGGCTACAACCACCCTCCAAAATTTTGGCTCGCATGCAAATTTTAGAGCCAACCTTGGCAACTGCGATCATTCATCCTTGGTCACTTGTTGGTAAGCTGATGATTTTAAGCTCCCCTCCTTGATCTTAAGAGTTGTTTGTGTTCTCATCTTTATACAACATGTGTCATCTTTGGGCATAAGGGTTGTTGTTTTTCATGCAAACAGAATGTTGTTTTGCTTCAAGGGAAAGCATGTGTGCATGAGTGGTTGTCATCACATAGTCATGTTTTTGTCCCACTTCATGCACTCTTGTCACGAAGGTTGTTGCATCAAGCAAAGTATGTCTTATGCATTCTGGATGGTCTACATTGTGACACTAAGTGTCTGTGTGCGATCACAGTTAATTCCTATCAATGTTTACATATGTTTCACTGGTCTCACACTTAGCCATTGTATCGAGAAACCTAGCCTCATCTAGCTTCCTGGAACTGTGTACATTTCTTTTGCAACCATCAAGCTTCCTCCCTTGCCTGCTAAAACCCTACAGCCCATAGATACCGCAACTAGCATTGCTCTCCAAAAATGCGTAGAGTAATCAAGAAACTAGCACTACTCTCCAGAAATGCGCAGAGCAATCCAGCTGCACTGCACTCAGAAATTGCATAGAGGTGTCCTCCCAGGACCCCCATCCCACAACAATGTCCTGTGCCTCAAAACTACATAGTGTTGTCCAATATTCCCTGTCTATCTTGCATGTAGAAACTGCGCATACGGGCCTCCCAAGGCCTCATTATGGCAGTAGTCACTATCCGATGAAATTGCGCAGATATACCTCTCAGTGACTACAGGAAAAGGTAACAAGATGAGATCACTCCTAAGGAGTTGAGGAGAAGGACCAAGTAACCAAGCAATTGAAAATATCATGATTGCATGCAAACTACGTCGGATGCATGATCATCTTGAGGGTAAGTATGGTAAGTAAAGAACACCTTTCGAAGTACACCTCTTAGTTGAGTTTGCAAGACCGCTTGTCATTGTCATATCACCCTGTCTTCAGTAACATGCATGTGCGCAAACAGGGAAAGCCATTTTATGTGTTTCTTCTACATGTCATTCTTCCTTTTCACTTGTTTGAAAAACCACCGTCTTCGGCATGTTGATTGCTATGTCATGCTTGTGACCTTGTTCTAGTGATGTTGAAGGTTTTTGTTTGAGTTGTGTTCTCTATGTAAACATCTATCGCGGTCACACACAATGTTGTAAGCACTATCACACAAGTGTTGTCGCAGTCGTTCAAATTTCTATCTGAAGTGTCACACTTATCACTTTCACCATTTGATAGTTTTGTAATCAGTCACACTAAGCATGTTGTCTTATTGGTTAGAGTTGTCTTGTTGTCGAGTCGTGTCGAGTGTGTGTTTGCAAGGTCATTTATGCACAAGTTCACTCACTCACACACTTAGTCATTTTGTTGAAGCTTTGTCAACCGGACCACCCCCCAACAATCAGACATCCACTGAGATGCACTACGCAGTCTCAACCCTCAGTGATTATGTAATACTGCCCATAATTGTGCAGAGCTTGAGTCTGTCTCCCAGGTAGTCTGCACTATGCTATCTTGGAATCAACCCGACTGACTGTCACCCAGAACAACGTAGAAGTTTCTCAGTAAGGCATCTCAATATGTGCTGCCTACAAGCAAATATATCAAGCCTCCAACTGGTCAGAGGGTTTGAACGAGCAGTAATCCCGGGCCTCACTCCTCCAAAAAATTACATAGAAGCTGCCAAGAATACCCACCTCTACTAACTGAAGAAATTGTGCAAACATGCTGGAAATAAACCCGCTGCTTATCACTGTAATGTCCTCGAAATTTGCACAGTCCTGTCATCCAGTCACCCTCTCAGCCAGCGTGCTCGTCCTCCTAAAAACTACACAATTTTCATGGGTTGTCTCCTAGCTGCCCAATTTCTTGCTGAACCCAAAAACTATGCAGGGATGTCACGTAGGCCAACCTCCCAACTCTGCGCAGTTTTGGATAGCAAGACACTGCCATCCTTGTAACAACCCATTTTCATATCCATCTAAGTTAAGTGAATTAATAATTAAATGGTATAAACTAATATAAGCTAAAATATAAAAAGTTGTATAAATAAATAATATAAGTTAAATTAATATAAATTAAATGCTGCAAATTAATATAAGTTAAATAAAAAGAAGTATAAATAAATAATATCAATTCAATACTATAAAGTTAAAAACTATATATAAAATAAATAAAAAGAAAACTTATATTATATTATGTTAACTTTATATACAAAGTTAAGGTTCTTAAATAAATAGAAGATATTCTAAAGAAATATCTGAGATAGTCGGTGAACCCTTTTTGAGCAGATCTTTTCAAAACCTTAACTAAAATCCCTGCGCAGTCGACAGCAGCCGCTGTCTGATAAATATCTTGGAATGTATGTGGGAGGTGTCGAGCAAAGCTCCAGCGGTGGGAGGGAAGGCTGGGAGGCGATCCCCGAACCCTAGGTATAAAACCGGAGAAGGGGGCTGAGAAGAAGAAAACTAACGGAGAGGACAGAGGGAGACCGAAACCGAAACGAACTGATGCAGCTGGAATTGACCTGAGGTTCTGGGCACGGGGGTCAGTAAGTGAAGCTCACTGTATTGGCTGGGAGGAATTGGTTTCCCAGTAATCGATTCAGCTTCAGAGACCGAGAGAAGACAGCGATTTACCAGTCAGCAGTTCAGGTAAGTTTTCGTTGTTTCAAGGTTTTGCATTTTCAGTTTTCAAATGATGAAATTTAAATCTACAGTCGTTATACATGGTATCGGAGCTTCGTTCAAACCTTCGAGACCTCACAGGCCCTACGCATCCAAAAAAAAACCAAGTTTCGTTCCCCTCGTTTCTGTTTTTTTTTGGGCTAAAATTCTCGCTGTAATTACCTCTATTTGATATTTCTGCCCTGGTTGAAATTAAAAAAAAAAATAGTCGTCATCGATTTGAATTCTTCATGAGCCTATCTGTGCTCGAACTGCTTGGGCTTATGTAAAAAATAAGGAGGGCAGGTACAGAATTAGCATCTTCTAGCGGGAGGGTACGCCATGAAAATTTTCAGTGAGAATCGAACATACGGTTGGAAATATCTAACGAGAAGATTCAAACAATTTTCCCATCAAAGTTTCGTAAAAACGTGGACGGCAGGATTCGAACCTGCGCAGGCAGAGCCCACATGATTTCTAGTCATGCCCGATAACCACTCCGGCACGTCCACCTCCGGAATCATCCTCCCGAGTCGGTATTGAACCACGTCAGCCAAGTTTAATGTTTATAAATTTCAATCGAGCATATTCGATTTACATACTACCCGCATAGGGCTATAGGGCCAGTTTCCGAGTTTCCCCACGCAAGTTTGACAGGATCCAGTACTCACTTCTTATTTCCAAAATATTAACAAATTTGTTATTTAGAAAATATAAACATATAAAAGACAGTGAGTTGATCGGTCATTTATATGTTATAACCGTTGTAATGGCATTCACAATTGGTTTCCAGATTTTATGTTTTAAATCTTGCGATGGCCATAGCTGGTCATGAATAAAGATACAATTAGTTAAAGTTTGGACTCAAATTTTATACCCACGTTTTAGTTTTATTTTGGTGCAATTTCTGAAATCAGGCAAAATCTGGAGTTGAGTTTCTTGCCTTTTGATAGCATCTTTTTGTTTGATGTATAGTTTCATCTCTGTAACTAACTATTCTGCATACGTTAATCAATGTGAAAACGGAGGATGCCTGGCTAACAAGAGGCTTATCCTTCTCAAGGCTACGGATAATTCAAACTTAAAAAAATATTACAAAAATAAAAAAAAATAAAACATTCTGTTTGGGTTGGTATATTGGAAATGGAATATCTTTAAATAGAAAAACTATTAAATATATACGTTTTCACAGTGTTTATAATGTTCTGTAAATTTTCAGAAAGAAAATGAATACTACTTTTTTTTAAAGTAAATTATATAATACATTTTAAAAACGTATTACACGGTTTATCTGCAAAAGAAAAACTTTTATTACAGAAAAATAAGCTAAAGCACTTACATTTTAAAAACAAACTAATTTAATGCCGAAGAATGTGTTATCAAATAGTTACCAATTTTTGCTAAATAATTAAACATATTTCTCATGTAGCATAATATTTGTGTCGTAGATGAAACCAAAACTTCAAAGAAGACGGATAGGAAAAAGTGTTAAAAATTACTTGAATTGTTGAGAACAACGTTTCATTTTTCTCATGAGTGATGGTTTTGTTACCTGTCCAACTAGTAAGGTTGGCAAGGTTCATGTGGCCTGCTGGCTGAGCACACATAGAGCAAAACCTGCTATTCATAAGGAATTATGGTGTTATTTATTAATTTAGACTCCTGGTTAAGGATTCTTGGACCAAATTAGTTTGCTGTCCTGTTATATCAGACTGCAAAAGCTATAGAGGATAACAAGGACACCAACCTATTTAACTCTAAATGACCACCCAATGAGTGCTAAAGCACTCCTATATTTAGGTATAGGGGTGGAAAGTTTGGGAGATGGAATATAAAACCCTTTGGGACCCAAATCCCAACTTATATCAACAGAAAAATAACAAATTTCAGCAAGCTTGAAATTGTATTTTCCGTGGATTTGGGATCAAGTCCCTGATAATTATGCAAAATGGAAACGTAGATACAAGTAAAGTCTTTCACAAATTACCTAAATAAAACAGTTCATAGAGTTTTACATGTTATGGACAGCATGCATATGGTGTGAAGGCTTTTTAACTCTTTACAAAGTCTAGCCACAGAAGGTAATTAAATTGCAGTATCCAGTGGTCTTACACCATGTTCCAGTGTAGTGGTCTTACACCATGTTCGCTCAGAGGTCTTTGTTGAAGGCATTCTAATTGATGGACTGCAGGGCTAACAGAGTAACCCAATAGCACAGTCAAATGAGGACATAGCAGTGTTGTCTCCTTCATATATAAGACTAATGATTTTCCCCTAATTATGACAGAAACTTATCATATGGGTTGTGTCCTAGGCGGTTCTCAATGTTCACAAGGGCAGGGTTGACAAAGTGGCCCAGTACAGCGGCCAATGTTTTAGAAACCATCCATGTATACTATTCTAATGTCGCTTCTCACTATGTACCTACTGAAACTAAACATCAAAAATCACAAGGACACTAAGAGCCTTTTTCAAGCTTTTACTAAGAACAAGAGAATGATCCAGAGGTTTAGCCAGAATATATGTTGCATAAGCATGTCATTGATAATTTGATCTTAACTCCCTCAATGAGTGAAGGCTTGAAACGGATGCATGCAATTTCATAAATTAAAGAGCTTCGTTGCCAGCTATCCCTTGCCTTGTTGTTCGAGTACTCTTCCTCAAGGACAACAAGGATCACATTTCAGTGTTGATGGGATGACGGATCATGACCCTTCCATAGCTGTCATCAAAGTTTCAGTATGAGACCTGTATTGTTGTTTACTGATAATGCCATTGTGTATAGTCATGTTTGCCAGCTATTGCATTCCCTTGTGTTTCAGTATTCTTTCTCCGGAATAGCAAAATTACGTATTCAAAGGTCCTCAAAAAAATTCATTATGTTGTTTATCTTCACTTAAGTTGAAACAAATACAAGGTCATGCCTCATAATCCGTAGGCAGGCAGACAAAGACTGGAGTGCTGGAACATGAGCCTATGGTTAATCGGGGAAGTTTTATTCTCGATCCACAGGCCTTCCACCTCCCCAAGCTGTCTGAAGTAAAGCCTGATTGCAGATTTTGGATGCAAAAACCTCTCATTGTTGCAACCCCCCCTCTGCATATTAACAGGGATGTTTAGGATCTATACTCTTCTGCATTATTCATTTTTTAGGATAGAATACCCTGCATAGGACAAGGAGGTCGCGAGACCATCCTCCTTGACCTCGGTACCAGTAAGATCCGCCTAGCGGGTAAAAATAGCAAAACTATACCCGTTTCTAAATGTATTATCGCAAAAGAAAGTTACGTGTTAAAAATTCGGTCGTCTACCTCATAACTTTGATAAAATTTTATTGTGTGCTCAGGAACCATTGCAAATGGTGAAGACATATGAGCGACGATGACGAGATCGGGCGGCATCACCACCCGTAATGTCGCCGCCGTCGTCATCATCATCCCCAGCGTCACCACCAAGACCCTCATCATCAACCGCCCTAGCGCCAAAGTTAACTGTAATAATGAACTCCTTGGAAGCCTTATTAGCAACATTAAAAGAAACCACTAAGGCTAAAACCAAAGAGGAATCTCATCATTTGGCTACCAGTTCAGCGGAACCGAAGGATTTCGAGCCCAGAGGATCGAAAGAGGACATCTCTAGGGAGCTTCAGAAAATCAGACTCCCGGAATTCTCTGGAGGTCGGGCAGGTGAACGCGCTGAAGCGTGGCTGGAGGGAATGAACAGATGTTTTGGGTTAAAAGAATATTCGTCTTCGGCAAAGACAAAAATTGTCGTGTTTCAACTCAGGGAAAGTGCCTTGATATGGTGGGGAAATCTGGAAAAACAGCTGCACCTTACATCGGATAGTGTCCCTTGGGAACTATTTGAGGAAAGGTTTCGCGCAAAGTATTTACCTCCGTACTTTCAGCAACAGCAGGCAAGAGCCTTCCATACGTTAGTTCAGGGAAGTAAAACGGTGGAAGAGTACGAGATAAGGTTTATGGAACTGGTAAAATACATTCATTACTTAGACTCAGATGAGCGTCAGGCTGAAAGATTCATTTTTGGGTTAAACCCTCGCATTCGAGCCTTGGTAAGCATGTGGAAGCCATCATTCGTAGCCGAGGCAGTTGAATGTGGCCGTTATGCAGAAGAGCACCTCGGGATCAAAAGGGATATGGGGCCAACCGGGCCTGTCCAATCAGGATTTCCAGGAAAGACTCCCTGGAACTTCTTCAGGGGGGGTAGCTCGAGGCCACCGTACGGTAACAGGTTTGCCCCGAGAAATATAGGGGCGGGAGCTCCCATGGCAGTAAACACTATAGCCGCGGGATCATCAAACACCAGTCCCTGGGCATCTCAAAGGACCGCTAGCGGAGGGAGAAATTCGAGAGGAACCAATGCGAGAGGACGAAGCTCGTTCTCTAGAAATTCACCCCTGACTCAAGAGGATCAGCGCCAATTAATTGTTGGGGATGTGGGGGACCGCACTTTCAACGGGACTGCCCCGGAGCTTCGTCAAATATAATGCATAGGGCTGGCAAGGAACCAAATTCTGACAACCATGGTAACCATAGAATTCATGCAGTGGTCGACCATGACCAAGCAGCACATCAATCCACGGTAGTGGAATCTTCAGGTACTATCAATGGTATAAAACTCAAAATCTTATTTGATACTGGTGCCACAGATAGTTTCATTTCTTCATATGCATTAAACAAATGTGGGTTGGCAGCTCGTAGACAAGATGATTTCCATCAAGTGGAAATGGCCTCAGGAGAACTCCAAACCGTAGACTTGAGTGTGGATCAATGTGAAATTGATCTAGGGGTCTGTTTGACTAAACTGAAAGTTTATGTCACAGCATTAGGGACATATGATCTTATCATAGGTATGGATTGGCTAGAAGCTCATCGAGCTTGGGTAGACTGTTATGGGAAAAGAATACTAGGCATAAATGATGAAGGAGAAGCCATTCAAATTCAGGGAATCAAGAGGGAAGTCTCTTTACGCTACATCTCAGTAATGCAGATGAAGCGTTGCTTAAGGAAAGGTTGCCAGGCTTATGTAATTCAAGAAGTAAGCCAAGAAAAAGGGCCATCCCTAGGACAATATCCAGTGTTGGCCGAATTTCCAGATGTATTTCCAAAAGAACTACCGGGATTGC
>APFE031625391.1:138207-167357 GCA_000404065.3 Pinus taeda | reverse complement strand
TTCTGTATTAAGACATTATATAGCTGATCTATCTCATAACCTTCAATGGAAGGAATTTCAGGTATCGGACGAGGGAGTAATATCGGTCGAACCTTTACGTATTCTGGAACGTAGTGTTCGACAGCTCAGGAACCGCCTGGTGGACCAAGTTAAGGTCCAATGGGACAAGTATAGTCCTGGATCCGCGACTTGGGAAGATACAGAGGACATATGTCAAAGATACCCTAGGCTATGTCAATTTTGAAGGATTTTAAACTATGTTTTAAACTATGTTTTGTGTATCTTTTACTTCATTGAAATCAGAGAACCAGAACCATTTTTGATGATTATAAAGATTGTATGACATAATTTATGTTTAATTTCTGCTGGTACGTGGATACCAAAACGATATATGTGGTTCATTTTCTTAAATGATAGTTGCCAAAGGAAAGTTAAGCGAGTTAAAGGGTTTTACTTCTAATGGAAATTTAGATGTTGTAACTTGTTTATTTTACATGTCAAAATGATCAATAGAACTCGGGAAACAACTACATTTTTGTTAATTCAAAGGACATGCATAGAAAAAATGGTAAAATATGTTATACCAAATATTACATGGGTTGTTTGGATATGCTAATGCACATTTTCCGAATGCATGAATGAGGGTATAATTGCAGGTAAATTAAAGTTGAATCGATTACTGGAAAACCACGTGATGACAGAACCTCAGGACAATTAAAGCTCCAAGTAATTCTATTATAGGGTGTTCACCCTAAGTTTTACTGGGAGGGGTGGAGGTGTTGCCCACCGATTATCCTCCAACCCTGGAGTCATGGGAGGACTGTGCGAGTCACGCTCCCCTAGACGTGTGATGATGACTGCCGGATGCCTACTGGGAATCAGGTCGGAACAACCGACGCTGTCACCTTAGGGTTTATGCATGGTTGAGTCAGCGAAACTGACGTCATGGCATACTCCAGTAGAGGACAGATAGGATGGGAGCGGAAGAGATTAGGAAGGATAGGTTGATTTTAGAATAGCTGGGGAACTTGGAAGGAGCCGGAATTTTCTACAAAAACCCTAAGCCTAAACTCTAACTTCGGGACGAAGTTTTCCGAAGGGGGAGTGTATGTAACAACCCATTTTCATATCCATCTAAGTTAAGTGATTTAATAATTAAATGGTATAAACTAATATAAGCTAAAATATAAAAAGTTGTATAAATAAATAATATAAGTTAAATTAATATAAATTAAATGCTGCAAATTAATATAAGTTAAATAATAAAAAGAAGTATAAATAAATAATATCAGTTAAATACTATAAAGTTAAAAACTTTATATAAAATAAATAAAAAGAAAACTTTATATTATATTATGTTAACTTTATATACAAAGTTAAGGTTCTTAAATAAATAGAAGATATTCTAAAGAAATATCTGAGATAGTCGGTGAATCCTTTTTGAGCAGATCTTTTCAAAACCTTAACTAAAATCCCTGCGCAGTCGACAGCAGCCGCTGTCTGATAAATATCTTGGAATGCATGTGGGAGGTGTCGAGCAAAGCTCCATCGGTGGGAGGGAAGGTTGGGAGGCGATCCCCGAACCCTGGGTATAAAACCACGGAGAGGGCCAAGGAGAAGGGGGCTGAGAAGAAGAAAACTAACGGAGAGGATAGAGGGAGACCGAAACCGAAACGAACTGATGCAGCTGGAATTGACCTGAGGTTCTGGGCACGGGGGTCAGTAAGTGAAGCTTACTGTATTGGCTGGGAGGAATTGGTTTCCCAGTAATCGATTCAGCTTCAGAGACCGAGAGAAGACAGCGATTTACCAGTCAGCAGTTCAGGTAAGTTTTCGTTGTTTCAAGGTTTTGCATTTTCAGTTTTCAAATCATGAAATTTAAATCTACAGTCGTTATAATCCTTCTCGGAGAATCTACGTAGTTTTCAATGCCAATGTCCGCTTCTTGCCTGCATTGTCTCCCTCGAAAAATTACACATATCTACCCTCTAGCCGAGCCAGATCTTGTAGATAGTCACTGCTGATCCAGACTTCCCTTCTCAGCCTCCTAGTGATCTCTGCGCTATTTTCATTGACAGTGCCCAAAGCCTGTATCCCGGCATGAAGTGTGCTCTACGCAGTTTCAGAGCCTTGTCCTCTCTCCTAGTCACCTGCATCTGAAAAGGAAATATAATGTATCATGGTAGACTAGGTGATTTCAAGATTTGATGTCGTCTCGTCATGAGTGATTGCATGTACATGTACACGGATGAGACATGGTGCGATGAAGAACGGGATGAACAAGGAGTGGATGCTAGGATAATTGTTCGTGAATGGACAAACACATGGAGTTTGTTGAGTACAAGCAAAGGAGAGAGATGTACATGCAACATCAAGCAAACAACGAGACCATAGAAGCCTCCACACACCTTGTCATGCAAAGTTGAAGCTATGATACACCAAGAGCACACTCATCACTCAACAACACTACGACTCGACATGGATACCACCATCAACATGAACATACTAGCATTGTCATGTCAAGTCATTTCATGAGTCATCTCGGCCACATCACTATCCAAAATTTTGTAATCAATGTAATGTAACATGGAAGTCCAAGAGACCCACATGTAAAGTTGAAGAGTCATGTAAGTCAAACAGTCATGAGGGAAGTTGAACAGTCACAAGGGTCAGTTTCACCCTTGGCTATATATACCCCTCATTTGTACATGCAACAAACTTTTGACCTTGGATCCTCCCACATAGTCGTGAGAGTTTGTAATCTTTTCTTTGAGGAGTGAGCAGTGGCTCCAACGCCCTGCTATCAGGGTTAGTGATGTAATGGTGTATGAATATGTCTTGGAACTTTCGATTAATTCAAAAGCCTGTTAATAGGCCAACACATTTTCACATATGTATTGTATTTGTTTGTAAGACTATTATTTAAATGCTTGTAATGCATGTTGCTATAATCTGTATTAAGTTAGTTGAACTATTTCAGTTGTTTTAGTACATATGTTATTGGAAATGTGTTATATCAGGTTCTAAATTTGTCTCGCTTGTGTGGGCTATCCCACCGAGCACTCGACAGATTCATTCTTGTGAACTTGTTATAATGCCCTTCGCACTCATGTGGACTATTCCACTGGGTGTTGTACGTGCTATGTGTTCACCTTGTGTTTGCAACTGCCACATCCGTGTGAACTACTCTGCTAGAAGGTGCGCATGTCCTGTTGTGTTATGTGTCTCTATCAAAGTTGGGACTATTCCCTTTCAACCTTAGACTCATTTCCACCCTCTCCCTTTACAGTGAAAGAAATTTGACCCAAGCGACACTAAGCACTCACCAGGCACGTGAACCTCGTTGTTTGAAGACAATGTAAACCACTCACATGTGATAACAAGCAAGAGCTAAGGCATATATTTAAGATTATGGAAACCATGCCATCGTATCAGATGGGACTCTTGCGCCAAACAATGTGAGGTCTACTTGGGACTTCATACTGGGGATATCTCTTGAATGTTGGCATGTCCAACACCATCATCAATCATGGTGCTAGGAGGGCTAGATGACAAGATGAGTCCTCACAATCTGTTTTGAATCTTCGCACATCTATCATGGAGTTTCTTATAGTTCACCCTCTAAAATGTTTTTCCAACGAACATATATTTGATGTCGAGAGGGAGTTTTGGGATAACTTGTCACAAATCATGTATGATGGTGAAGGTGAAGTGGTTTGGCCTGAGCACTTAGACGACTTCCATGTGCTCATTGAGAACGTGGAAGGTTTCAATGAAACAGAGGTTTGTTTGCTGCTCACACACACACTTCCTCACAACTTCATGCACTGATTTAAGCACTTCAGTGATCTAATTGAATCTATTTTCCATCATTTTTATCTTGAATCTCTTGACAAAAAAATGTTAAAACAACAGAAGGCCCTGCATGAATCGCTTATGGATTTTTGGCAACACTTTTGTCTACTCATGTTTGAAGCTTTGAAAAGTTAGTTGAAATTCCAATATCTCATGGACAGATTTGAAAATTGCCTTACCAAATAACTCTGTCCCAAAATGAAGATAAAGTTCAAACCCCGCTCATCATACTTCAGTTATGGAGTTGTGCAATCACAAGCAGACACAATTGCTGTCACAAGTAACTGTCTGCGTCCCCGTCATCAAACAACTCCACCCCCGCAGAGTGATGTGGGAGAACATGCACACACGTCTGTTCAATTTTCAAATCTTCCCAACCTCATTACTCTTGATTTATGCGCAGATTTGGTTAGGAAGCCCATGGGTTGTCACATGCATTTGTTACCTCAACCTCCATATTCGCGTTCTACTGATCCTCTGGATTGCACTATTTTGTGTTCTTCCATTCTAGACTCTACACTTTTTGTGAATGAGGATCAAGCTATTGATAGAGTTGATGCTGCAAAACCAACCTGCGTTGTCATTTATGAACAGTATGACTGAGCATCTGAGCATGAACCCACGATGAAGGATGACCTCCTTTTGTCCGCGCCTCCTCCCTTTTCTTGACATCTTTGATGATTCTATTATCTTCAATGCATCTAATTTTGACCATTCACGTAAAACACCTGATGTCAGTCCATCATTTGATAGTGGAGAGGACAAATCTTTCATTAAGAATCTGCTTGAATTTTCATCTACCTTTTCCGGAAATGTAAAGGGTGAACATTCTTGCTTCTCATCTACCCCTTTCTATGATTCATCAAATCATGAGGATGCCGACAAACATCTTGAATTTTCTGATCTTAGTTGTTGTGATCTTTGTACTTCTTCATTTGATCACGATGTTGATTCACTCGTTGTTAATCTATCTAAGCCACTGGTCTCCGATGATCTATCTATTGACAAAGTGGAAACCCCGCAGGTTATCGAGGCACTTCAGCTTGAGCTTATGGTTATGTCAAGCCCTCGCTGTCCTGAGGTTAGTTCCCCTTCCGATCAAAAAATTTGTGAAACACCCAAGGGTCCTCATCACTCATCTGTACGCACTGAAGATCAATCCAACGCATAGGTTTCACTTCCTCCACCAGAATCACATGATCCCATTGCTTACACACTGAAGGAATCATTCACAACAAGCACACTACCAAGGCGTAAGTTGTCTCTTTTTCTCATGTTTGCTTGTCTGTCATAGTCAAGGGAGTGCATATGCTTATCATCTATACATAGTGTGTCACAACATTGTGGTAAGTCCACAGAGTGTTTGTCTTATGCTTTTACTCTTTTCTTTTATGTGGATGCGTTTACACTCAGAGTGTGTTGGTATTCATTGTTATATCTTTCATGTTTGCTAGTTCGCTTGACTGTGCTTCTCATGAACCATGCCTTCACAAACATGGTCCAACCAATGCATCGGTGGCTGAATTGGAAATATCACTTCACATGAGTAGGCCCATGTGCTATTTAGCGTAGAGTAGGAGTAGTCTTTAGTGTCTTGCTTTGCTCTTATTTATGGTTTTCATGTTTTCTTGCTTTGCTTACTTGATTTCACTCTCGCCTTACTTATGCTTTTGCTTTTTGCTTCCTTTGCTTGCTTGTACTCGTAGGTTAGCCTCTCATGAAACTGCGTTTGGCTCTCAAGACAAGCTGGCCAAATCTAAGAGGACTTGTACAACTATCAACATCTGGTTATCTATTGTCCTCTCTCTTTATGAAGAGCTTGTTGTCTCCAGTCAATGATGCCTTGATGGAAAATACGCTCTTCAGAGTGAGTCTTGGTGAAAACACAACACTTGCACTATTAACTAGTACCACCTAGTACTCTAATCGGTTATTTTGGGTTAACCCTTGTCAGCTCAGTCAAGTAGAGTAAGGTGAGGGGGAAAACCTTAACAAGTATGTCAGAGGTATATATAACATACTTCTCTAAAGGAACAACCTCTTCACAATAAGTCGGTATACCTCTTCCACCTATGAAATAAATAAGTGCTTATTAACAATTCTTTAAAAAAAATGAAAAAAAATGAATAAGGCGAAAGAAGAGAAAGGCTTCCTACGCAGAGAGGTGATGCAAGTAACTCCGCCAGGGTACTGACTAGGCTCACTAGCAGCGGAGCGATGCTTGTGTTCCTGCGTGACTCCGCTGGGGTCCTTTCTAAGCTTGCTCTTAGCGGAGCAACACCAGAGCTGAAACTTAAACTCTGATAGTCACATTACTTGTGCACCAATATACCCCTCATCCCCAATTGAAATAATTGAGTTGACTTGGTTTGGAATGTGTGGAGACTGATCAAGAACATGGTAGGGACTACATATTTCACACAAGCTAGTGCAGAAGCCATCATGATCAATGAATCAAACAATACTTCCGGAAGGGTTAGAATCACTTGTCACAAAACAAGGTCTATACAAAGAGCTGGAGTTCTACCAGTGTGTCACCAAGTGTTGTAGCGGCTACAACCACCGTCCAAAATTTTGGAGGCTACCTTGGATACTGAGAGCATTCTTCCTTGGTCACTTGTTAGTAAGATGATGATTTCAAGCTCCCCTCCTTGATCTTAAGAGTTGTCTGTGTTATCATATTTATGCAACACATGTCATCTTTGGGCATAGGGGTTGTTGTTTGTCATGCAAAGGGATTGTTGTTTTGCTTCAAGGGAAAGCATGCGCATATGAGTGGTTGTCATGACATAGACATGTTTCTCTCTCACTTCATGCACTCTTATCATGAAGGTTTTTGTATCAAGCAAAGTATGTATTATGCATTTTGGATGGTCTACGTTGTGTCACTAAGTGTCTGCGTACGATCACAATCAATTTCTATCAATGTTTACATATGTTTCACTGATCTCACACTAAGCCATTTTCCCAAGCAACCTAGCCTCATCCAGCTTCCCAGAACTGTGTGCTTTGCTTCTGCAACCATCAAGCTTCTTCCTGGTTGTTGAAACCCTGCAACCTAAAGAGACCCCAGCCAACACTGCTCTCCAAAAACGTGCACAACAGTTAGGCAACCAACACCTATCTCCAGAAATGCTTAGAGAAGTCTAGTTGCACTGGACTCAAAAATTGTGTAGAGGTGTCCCCATAGGACCCCCATCTCGCAGTAGTGTCCCATGCCTCAAAACTATGGAGTGTAGTCCAAGCTACCTTGTCTGTCTTGCATGCAGAAACTGCACAGACGGACCTCCCAAGGCCTCATTCCAGGAGCAGTCACTCTCCACTGAAATTGCGCAGATCTACCTCTAAATTACTATAGGAAAAGGTGACATGATGAGATGACTCCCAAGGAGTTGAGGAGAAGGATCAAGGAACCAAGTAATGGAAAATACCAGGATGACATGCAAACTCCGTCGGATGCATGATCATCTTGATCGAAGTAAACCTCCTAGTTGAGTTTGCAGGACTGCTTGTCATTGTCATATCACCCTGTCCTCAGTAACATGCATGTGAGAAAACATGGACAAACATTTTATATGGTTCTTCTACATGTCTTGCTTCCTTTTCACTTGTTTGACCAACTGTCGTCTTCGACATGTTGATTTCTATGTCATGCTTTGCGACCTTGCTCTAGTGATGTTGAACGTTTGTGTTTGAGTTGTGTTTGCTATGCAAACATCTATCACACTCACACACGATGTTGTAAGCATTATTGCACACGTGTCGTTGCAGTCATCCAAATGTCTATCTGAAGTGTCACACTTGTCGCTTTCACTATTTGACATTCTTGCTGTCAGTCACACTCAACATGTTGTCTTGTTGGTTTGAGGTGTCTTATCGTCGAGTCGTGTCAAGTGTGTGTTCCCAAGGTCATTTATGCACAAGTTCATTCACTCACACACTTGGTCATTTTGCTGAAGCTTTGTCGACCGGACCACCCCCCAACAGCTGGACCTTCACTGAGCTGGACTACGCATTCTTAGCCCTCATTGATTACGTATTGCTGCCTAGAATTGCGCAGAGCTTGGGGTTCTCTCCCAAGCAATTTGCACTGCACAATCCTAGAATTGACCCGTTTGATTGTCACCTAGAACAATGCAGAAGTTTCTCAGCAAGCCATCTCAATCTGCGCTGCCTGCAAGCAAATCTACCAAGCCTCCAGCTTGTCAACTGGAGAGTTTGACCAAGTAGTGACCCTGGGCCTCACTCCTCCAAAAGATTGCGCAGAAGCTACCAAGCATACCCACCTCTTCTGATTGAAGAAATTGTGTAGACATGCGAGACAAACACCCGTTGCCTGTCATTGCACTCCCCTCGAAATTTGCGCAGTTCTGTTAGTGAGTCACTTTGTCAGCCAAATTGTTGCTCCTCCTAAAAACTTCACAATTTTCATGGGCTGCCTTCCAGCTACCCAACATCCCGCTCAACCCAGAAACTGAATAGGGATGTCTTGCAGGCCAACCTCCCAGCTTTGTGCAGTTTTGGCTAGTAAGCTTCCGGAGTCTGCTGCCAGCTTCCCCGGAGAATTTGCGTAGTTTTCACTGTTAGTGTCCCCTTACTACTTGCATTTTTTCCCTAAAAAAATTGCATAGTTATGCCCTCCAGCCAAGCTAGATTCCGCAGATCATCACTGCTAATTCGGAATTCCCATCTCAGCCTCCCAGTGACCTCTGTGCAATTTTCATTGATAGTGCCCGGAGCCTACATCCTGGCCTGAAATGTGCTCTATGTAGTTTCAGAGTGTTATTCTTTCTCCCGGTCACTTGCATTTGAAAACGAAAGATAATGCATCATGGTATACTAGGAGACTTCTGGATTTTATGTTGTCTCATCATGAGTGATTGCAGATACAGGTACACAGATGAGACATGGTGTGACAATGAACGAGATGAACAAGGAGTGCATGCTAGGAGACTTGTTCGCAAACAGACAAACACATGGAGCATGCCAAGTACAAGTGACAGAGAGACATGCATGTGCAACATCAACCGAACACCAAGACCATCGAAGACTCTGCACACCTTGCCATGTGGAGGTGAAGCTATGATACACCAAGAGCACACTCATCACTCAACAACATTGCAACTCGACATGGACACCACCATCAGCATGAACATACCAGCACTGCCATGTCAAGTCATGTCACAAGTAATCTAGGCCACATCACTACTGTGGGCCATACTATTGTAATCAATGTAATGTAATGTGGAAGCCCAAGAGACCCACATGTAAAGTTGAAGAGTCATGTAAGTCAAATAGTAATGAGGGAAGTTTGTATAGTCACAAGGGTCAGTTTCACCCTTGGCTATATATACCCCTCATTGTACATTCAACAAACTTTTGACCTTGGCTCCTCCCACATAGCCTTGAGAGTTTGTAGTCTTTTCTTTGAGGAGCGAGCAGTGGCTCCAACACCCCGTTATCGGGGTTATTGATGTAATGGTGTACGGATGTGTCTTGGAACTTTCACTTAATTCAGAAGCTTGTTAACAGGCCAATACATTTTCACACATGTATTGTATTAATTTGTAAGACTATTCTTTAGACGCTTGTAATGCATGTTGGTTTAACCTGTATTAAGACAATTGAACTATTTCAATTGTTTTAGTACATATGCTATTGGAAATGTGTTGTATCAGTTGCTAACGTTGTCTCACTCGTGTGGGCTATCTCGTTGCTCGATAGATTCATTCTTGTAAACTTGTCATAACGCCCATCACACTCGTGTAGACTATTCCACTGGGTGTTGTACGTGCTATCTGTTCACCTTGTGTTTGTGACTACTGCATTTGTGTGGACTACTCCACCGGAAGCTACGCATGTCCTGTTGTGTTGTGTGTCTCTATCAAAGTTGGGACTATTTCCTTTCAACCTGAGACTCACTTCCATTTTTTCCCTTTGCAGTGAAAGAAATTTTATACAAGCGACACTAAGCACTCACCAGGCACGTGAACCTTGTTGTTTGAAGACAAAGTAAACGGTCCCAGAACATCACAGAGCTGGGACATGAGACAGATCAGAGGATGGGACATTAAAGAGATAATAGCTGGGCCATGTGAGTGAAAGTGAGCTGGTCCCACTGCGAGAATAGAACCGGTCCCACAAAGAACGTTCCCACAGAAAGAATAAAGAGATCCAGATATTATCTATGGTCCCACAAAAGCTAACCTCCTAACCTCGGTCTGGGTGAATGAGTCAACAAAAGATCAGATGGTATCTCGTAGGGGGTTCCATGTGCTAAAAAGTAAGAGCTAAGGCATATCTTTAAGATAATGGCAATCGGGCCATAGTATCGGATGAGACTCCTACACCAAATGGCGTGAGGTCTAGTTGGGACTTCATACCATGGAGATCCCTTGAATGTTGGTCGGTCTAGCATTGTAAACACAACGTCACCACCATTGAAGGTTGAAGGTTGTTTTTATATGTTTTCTTCAGATTCTGCTAAATATACGAGGGTGGAAAGAACCAACTCTTCAACTGTTGAAACCACTATCCTAGAAGGGGTGGTTTGATTCTTCTTTGGAAAATAAGTAAGAATCTTTATTCCGGGTATTAGTCCAATAAGTGTCATAAACTTTTAGGTGATGGGGTAGATGGCCCAAATCTGTTCGTAGGTGAGTTCGTAAGGTTGTGCAGTCCTGGGCTGAGAATAATTTCCAACTTCAGGAATGAACGTAAGGGAGTTGCTGGGAATATTACTTCTTTGACCAAATGAAGTAAGATTGGGGTTGGTGGGGTTATCAGCTATAAAAGTTTGGATTCCCTCATTCTAGCGCCAAAAATGTTGACGGTTCTGGACCTACAAACATTCAGGGGATCTCCCCGATGTGAAGTCACAATTAGACCTCACACTGTTTAGTGTAGGAGTATCATTCGGTATAAAGGCTCAGTTTCCAAATCCTTAAATATTTTCTTGGCTCTAACTTTCAGCAAGAGAGAGGGATGCAATGGCGTCTTCAAAAAGCAAGAAGGCGTGCCCGGTGAGTGTTCAGTTGCAAATGTGTTAAGGTTCTTCTACTACGAAGAGGAGAGAAAATTGAGCCTCTAAGTGAGAGGTAATATTACCACCCAAGAAGAGACATATATGAACGGGAAAAATTCATCTAACATCCAGCGAAATAGTCCACAGAGGATGCAATGGTCATTCCAACAAAAAAATGAAGAAAAATATGTATAATATCCTGCAAAATAGGCCACAAGGATGGGACAACAATAATAACCATTACAACACATTATCAATAAGATAAGTACTAAAATAACTGAAATAGTTCAAATATATTACCCGATGCAAAAGCAAACATGAAATATAAACATCCGCATAATAGTCTTACAAACATTCATAATCCATGCATGAAGAACATGTTGGCCTTGAAGGCTTATGTTATTAAGTAAATGTTCCAAGACACATGTTTACAATGTACATCAATAGTAGTGGAGCATTGGAGCCAATCCTTGCCCCTCAAAGAACTAGCTTATCTCTCAAATGCCTTGCGGGAGGAGCCAAGGTGAAAAGTCCTTTGCTCACACAATGAGGGAGTATATATAACCAAGGGTGACTCTCTGACTACCCTCATACTATTTGACTTCCTCGAATAACTCAAATTAACTGAAATAGATTGCTACAAATTAGCAATCAATCATGTAGAACTGAACTCAAGTGTCTCCAACAAGAATTTGCTGAGTTAACTGAGTGACAAGAGCCATGTGACCTCAGTTAAATACCTCCAAGTATTCTGCTGAAATTGAAATTCAAATTTTAATCTAGTTTGACCAAGGCAAAGTCAAAACTAGATTTTCTTGTTGCATATTCAACACTCTCTCTCAACAAGAAATGGATTTTTAGATACCCCAATCTTGCTTCTACAGAACTTGAATTTGCCTCTTGACAAGGCCTTTATCAAAATATTTGCATCTTGTTCCTCTTTCAGAATGTACTGCAACAACATAATCCGCCTCTGCACACAATCTTGTAGATGGTTATACTGGATGTCGATATGGTTGGATTGATCGTGAAATATTGGATTATCAGAGAGTTTGATACAACTTTTATTGTCACAGTAAATCACTGTAGGATCCATCTTTTGAAAAAATAACCCAATAATGATATTTCTCATATAGATAACCTCACATGCTACTTGACTTGCAGCCATGTACTTTGCTTCTACCGAGTTGAGTGGCATAGATCTCTGCTCCCTGCTATGCCAAGAACCTGTTACTGATCCAAAACTAAAAATTCCTCCTGAAGTGCTCTTCATGTATGATGGACTCCCCGCCCTATCTGTAGTTGTGAATCCTTGCAACTTCACTCCCTATATAATGGACTGAGTAGTGCTTTATTGCCTTCCAATACAGTTTGGTTGGCTTAAACATTGCTTGAATAAGTTGTTTAACTGCATAGCACATGTTTGGTCTTGTGTTCACCAAATACATAAGTGAACGCACAAGCTACCTGTAAATGGTAGTCTCCACTTCCTCACCTGAAGTGGAATTCTATTTTTTCTAGTTAGCTACTAGAGGAGTGTCCATGGGTTTGCTACTCTCCAAGCAAAACTTCTTCTGTATCTCATTGGCACACTTGCCCTAAGAGACAAACACTTCCCCATCTCCTTGCCATAATTCTAATTCGAGGAAATAATGCACGAGTCCTGTGTCCTTCATCTCAAACTCTCTTCCTCCTTGCAATATATGATCAACTGCTCATAACTAGTAAGGATCAAATCATCGACATATACAAAAAATCAATAATTCACCTTCTACCACAATGTGATAAAGGTTTGCATCTGCTTCACTGTTGGTGAAGCCAAAACCGGTGAGATAACTATAGATCCTGGTACAACAAGAACAAGGTGCTTGCATGAGTCCATACAACGCTTGCTTGGGTCTGCATGCATGTGAATCTTTGTCAAAGGTCTCAAACTCCTCTGGCAGCTCAATAAACACCTCTTTCTTAATAAATCCATTGAGGAATGTTGTCTTCAGATCCACCTTGGGGATCTTCCACCCCATCTGTGGTGACAATGCTAGAATTGACCTAATGGATGAGTACATTGCTACTAGAGGAAAGGTCTCCTCATAGTCAATTTCCTCTACCTGAGAGAACACATTGACCACAGATCTAACCTTGTGTTTGTCTATGCTACCATCCACTGCATGCTTTACCTTGTAAATCCATCTCAAAATAAACCATTGATTTTTCTACTAGTCTTAGGACCACTTCCTTAACATTGTTTCTGACAAAGGAATCATATTCCTCTACCATAGCATCAACCCATACTGGTTTCTCTACATCTTCCTTGAATAAGTATGGCTCTATCTCTACTAGCTCACTAATAAGAGCCATGTAGCCAGTGTACTGATTTAGTGACCTCCTCTACCTACACTATGATGTGGGTGCTCCTCCCACATTCTCTCTAATATCCTGCAATAATTTGTCAGCTTCCCTGGCTTCCTTCCTTCATTCTCTGGATGTTCCTACTTGAGTGGATATCTCCACTCTCTCCTCCTCCGCTTGTGGCTTCTCCACAACTTCCTGAGGTTGTTCCTTGGATCCAAAAGCTCCAAATCAGGATGCAACTGAAGCTCCCTCTCAAGAGAACACCTCATTTCCTTCTCCTCATGAAATTTAACATCTCTTCTAACCATTTTCATCCTGAGAGATGGAAATGACACACGATAGTTGTGAGTTTTATCAGTGTAACCCACAAATATGCCCAAATTTGCTATTGACTCTAGCTTTTTCTATGTTTCCTTGGAAACATGACAGTAAACTGAAGATCCAAAGATCCTGAAGTGTGACACATTTGGTTTCTTCCCTAAAAGTCTTCCTCTGGTGTACTACTCATGCTAAGAATCCCATGAGGACTCTTGTTCTGCAAATAGACCATTGTGTTGCATGCTTCAACCCATAAGTGTAGAGGTAGGCTTTGGTCATTTAACATCGCTTGTGCTACTCCCACAATACTTTTGTTCTTACTCTTAGTCACCCCATTTTGTTGTGAGTTATGAGATGTTGTCAACTCTCTTCGAATGCCATCCTTTGCACATAAATTTTTAAACTCATTCGACACATAATCACCACTGTTATCGCTCCTGAGATCCTTCACTTTCCTGCTATTATCTTTCTCAATAAGTGCTTTAAACTAAAAAAAATTGGAGAATGTTTGGTCTTTCTTATGCGTGGAGTAGATCTAGCACTTCCGTGAGAAATCATCTACAAATATAACATAATACCTGTGCTTGGCAGTGGAGGCTGTTGAGAAAGTTTCACATACATCAGAGTGGATCCTTTCAAAGATTGCATGCGCCACTCTCTCCCGATCATTGAAGGTGGATTTTGTGTACTTCCCCGACGTACACCCTTTGCATGTATCCCGCCACTCTAGTGCTCCTTTTGGGAGGCCTATAGAAACATGTCGCATGATCTTCGAAGCACCATGATTCAAATGTCCAAGTCTTTTATGCAATAATTCATCGACATCTCAAATCGACACCTTCTCTGCTTTTGTGCTCAATGCTGCACAATCTTCAACATCTAATTTGTAGAGGTTTTTCACCTGAACCCCAATCTGCTTTAGTTGTCCCATGGCGATGTGTCTCAAGAAAGCCTTGTTTTTGATGAATATCATATTGTAGCCACGGTCTTCCAACACCGTGACTAAAACTAGATTCTTCTTTAGACCCAATACATACATCACACCCTTGATCCTGAGAGGGGAGCCAGACTCCTTTTGAAAAGTAATTGTACCAAGTTGCACTATACCTTCCATCATCTCCCATCTCGATGTGCATATGGAGATCCTTCTCCTCCAAGTCACTATAAAATAATTTGTTCACAGTCATGTGGAATGAGGCACCATTATCGATATACCACACACTAGCCATAATTGTGCTTGCCTTGTATGCAATGAGGGTAAAATCAAGTTCTAACTATGAATCCAAGGCTTCACCCACTGCTCCTCTTGCGGTCTTCTTTGTTTCCTTCCTGTGTGGATATTTCATGGCATAGTGTACTAGTTCATGACAATGAAAGCACTTGATTTTGGACAAGTCCTTATTCTTGTCCCCTTGAGTAGATTCTGCTTTGGATTGGGATTTCTTCCCTTCCCTTTTATTTTCCTTTCCATATAAGGAACATTTCTCTTCATCCTCGCCCTTGGATGAAGTCTTGCCTCTTTTGCTCCAATTTATTTCTTCCTGCACTATATGGGACCATAACGCTCCCGGCTTGGTAGTTTCTCTCTACCATTTACCTAATCTTGATAACTATGCCAACTCTTGGGAAGGCCCAAGAGGGCTATAACTACCATATCTTTTTCAGGGAAAGTAACATCGACCCCGCCAAGTTCATCATGACACTGTGTAAACCTGCTCTAGTACCAAAAAAATGTTTAATTCTTTTTCATATTAATATTTCGAAGTGTAGGTTTTAACCCTGTACATAAATTACTTGCATACGAATTCTAAATCACAGGAAAAATAAAAATGTGAGAGCATAACACATAAAACACATATACACAGAGATTTCCCACTGGATCCCAAAACTGGTACTACCAGCCTAATTTTTTCATTATGTTCCTTTCAATGTTACAATACATATTTATACATGCCGAAGCATCCAATACCATGGACCGAATACCATCGCGTCCAAAACCATGGACCGAAAACCACGCGTCCAAAAAACATGTGCGAAAATCATGCACAAAACCATAGGTGGGTCCGCCCAACCTAACATAGGGTCCAAAACCAAAATTTTCTGGGGCGCTGCCCCGGAACCCATAAAGTGGGGTTACGGGTACCCCTCATACCCCCTGTTAACTATGCGGAAAGAATATAACACAACTCAACACTATCAACTTGTTTTCGTTTTTTCGGGCATCCAGATGTGGTCGTCCCTCTATTGATGATGGCAATTAGTTCTTCCCAGCTGCTTTGCTGCTGGGTAAGACTATAATTAACAATCAACCGAATTAATCCGTGGTGGCTAACAACTGATTCTACATGTTGTGCCCTCTTCATAATTCGTGCAACGTCATGCAATAGTGAATTCAAGAATGCAGGTAAATTCACAGAACATTTCTGTTTTAAGACAGCTAGGAGTTTAAGATGTCGTGGTCTTACCACGTCTTTTCTGCCTTCACAAGTGATGTAGCTTTGGATGATTTTTGCCAATTCCGCCCATGGCTCTCCTAGCGTTGCTGGCAGCACCCCCTTTCCTCGAATTGTCAAACTCTGGCCCTCGTCCTGAAAGATTTCCAAAATCTTCTGCAGACTTTCCTTCTTTATTGTCCACACTGGTCCAGTGGCTGGTAGTCCTGTGACTCTTGCTATTATGTCATCGGTGACTGCTATTTGCTTTCCTCTTACTGCGGAGTAGTCTTCCTGTAAATTCTGTAAGAATTCTATTGCTACTGTTTCATTGGACTCCTTCAGGCGGTTGAGATAGGTCAACCATCCTGCTTTCTTCAGGATTCTTTGAGCTGCAGCCGAAACAGTCAATACTTGCGGTTCTCGGCGAACTGACCTTCCTCCCATAGTTTCACTGCAAATTCTCAAAGGAACGGCAACTGTTTGTTGAAACGCAGAGAAGCTGGTGGCGTATTACTCATTCAAGTTCTAATGCTACGGTGTATGCAGTGGAAATGGCTTCGAACAACAACTCATGCAGAAGAAAACAAAAATAGAAAAAGATTATACCGTTGAACTGTGCTGTGCCCGAGTACACAATTTCTCAAATAATGGATTGACACGTGCTCTGGGGAATGATGAGGTTACCTCCCCCCCGCAATGTGATAAGCTGTCCCAGCCGTCAAATAAAGGAGCAGCGTTTGCTCTACCACGAGGTCTTTATGGAACAACGTATGGCAATATGCCATGCTTACAAAAACAGTCGATTACTGAAATCGAGGTATAAAGTTACATCGCTTTTAATACGTAAGGGACTGCGGTGATTTGATGGAAGTTTGAGGATAAGACATTTGCCATAAATAGAGAGTCTCATGCGGTCAGTGTCACTAGCTTCGTAATGATTGGCGATAATATATAGTCATGCGCTATAAGGTTGGGTAATATTATATAATTAATTATCACGGCATAAGAAACAAAAGGATGCAATCCTCTTACCTATTGGTGTAAAAAATACGACTTCAATACCATTAACAGTGCTCTACTGCCGACAAGTGTCCATAACCTTGGCAGTGTTGTTTGTTTCACCCCTGGAACCATAGTCCTTTGTGTATGCCAAGAAGCGTTGTGTAATGTCAAAATGTAGGCCACTATGCTGGCTTAGTGACCAGTTAGTCATAATGCCATTCACGAGGGAGGAGCGAATAGTGGGCAGGCCGGCTCGTGGTGAGACCTCCTGTTTCAAGGGTTATTTGTTTGATATACCTTTTGGACCATTTCCTAGGTGTGGTGGCCCTAGTGGGAATGCCACTTCGCTTCCATCCTGATGATCATGGTAGGCCAGCTCGTAATGAGACTTCCTATCCTGCAATTTGAAAATTTTTAGAAACCCTGTTTTGCTTCCTTTTTTTTTTCTTCTTGTTTTTAATCGAGAACCTTTGCTGTTTATACACAAAGGGTGGTTCAACACTCCTTAAGAGTAGGAATGGTGGAAGAAGTCTTAATATCCCAATAGAAAGGTATAGATCCTTTGATCTTATTGCCGAATGATAATCAAAGAAAAAAAAGAACCATCATGATACAGATAACCAATCAGAACGGAGTTAGTAGAACAATGGCAGCAAAAGATGATAAATAAGCATGTCTTTCCCTGTGCCCTTTCACCAATTCAGGTCAGTCTCTTATAAAGATAACGATTTATGATTTACTGATTTCCGTACGCTGTGTTTTTTTTTCCATCACATAAGCGCATAGCCGTATTCCAAAATACTTGAAAGAACATTAGCAATAAGCATCTTTAATTTAGAATAGAAGGAACAAGCTGTTTCAAAATTATATGAGTAATGTTCCTTTCGAGAAAGGGCACAATAACAGTTCACAAATGCTGTTAGTTTGGAGAAAGGAACAGTAGAAATCAACGGTGCTGTTCCTTTTGAAAAGGAACAACAAAATCAAACAAGTGTCATTCCTTTGAAAAATGACCGACAGAAATCAAAAAGTGCTGTTCCTTTTGGAAACAGCAAAAAAACACACAAGTGCTGTTTCTTTTGAAGAAGGAACAACAAAATCACAAGTGTTGTTCCTTTTGGAAAAGGAACAGCAAAAATCACAAGTGGTGTTCCTTTTGGAAAAGGAACAACAAAAATCACGAATGTTTTACTTTTTGGAAAAGGAACAGAAAAAATCAAAAGTGTTGTTCCTTTTGGAAAATGAACAATAAAAATCACAAATGCTGTCCCTTTTGGAAAAGGAACAACAAAAATCAAAAGTGCTGTTCCTTTTGGAAAAGGAACAACAAAAATCAAAAGTGTTGTTCCTTTCGGAAAAGGAACAACAAAAATCACAAATGCCGTCCCTTTTGGAAAAAGAACAGCAAAATAAAAAATGTTGTCCCTTTTGGAAAAGGAACAGTAAAAATCAAAAGTTTTGGAAAAGGAACAGTAAAAATCAAAAGTGCTATTCCTTTTGGAAAAGGAAGAACAAAAATCAAAAGTGTTGTTCCTTTTGGAAAATGAACAACAAAAATCACAAATGCTGTCCCTTTTGGAAAAGGAACAACAAAAATCAAAAGTGCTGTCCCTTTTGGAAAAGGAACAACAAAAATCAAAAGTGTTGTTCCTTTTGGAAAAGGAACAACAAAAATCACAAATGCTGTCCCTTTTGGAAAAGGAACAGCAAAATCACAAATGTTGTCCCTTTTGGAAAATGAACAACAAAATCACAAGTGCTGTGCCTCTTGGAAAAGGAACAACAAAAATCAAAAGTGCTGTTCCTTTTGGAAAAGGAACAACAAAAATCACAAATGCTGTCCCTTTTGGAAAATGAACAACAAAAATCAAAAGTGCCGTTCCTTTTGGAAAAGGAACCAAAAAAATCAAAAGTGTTGTTCCTTTTGGAAAAGGAACAACAAAAATCACAAATGCTGTCCCTTTTGGAAAAGGAACAAAAAAAATTCAAAAGTATTGTTCCTTTTGGAAAAGGAACAACAAAAATCAAAAGTGCTATTCCTTTTGAAAAAAGGAACAACAGAAGTAACAAAACGTATTGCAAAGATATGTACAAAATAATTCAAGATGTTATATACAAATTGTAAGGAAAAGTAAATTTCTTAGTGAGTTACAGGTGAGGAAGACTTGTCTTCCTCCCCTAAGATCTCCATATCTGAATCTTGGCGTAGTTGTTGGCAGAAGGATTCCCGAGTAAGTGATTTGCGATACAGACGGACTCGATGGCCGTTTACCTTAAAGGTATATCCAGAACCATCAATAGTAATTAGGGTCAGGGTACCATTGTCATGTACTTTCTGAATTTCATATGGTCCCAGCCAACGAGTCTGGAGTTTCCCGGGGAAGTCCTGAAACCTAGAGTCATATAAAAGAGCCCAGTCTCCTTCGTGGAAGACTCTGTTTTTAATGAGAGCATCATGCCATTTAGCTCTCTGCTGCTGTATTAGGGCAGTGTGTTGAAGTGCAGAGAGCCTAATTTCATCTAGCTTATTAATCTGTTGTAGTCGATTAGTCTGTGCCTCAGTTAAGTCTAAACCAAGTTCTTGTGCTGTTCGTAATGTCTGGATTTCAAATTCTATAGGAAAGATAGGTTGTTTTCCAAACATTAGCTGGTAAGGTGAGTGACCAGTGGTGCTTCTCCATGTTGTTCTATAATCCCACAATTCTTCAGGTAGTATGGCAACCCAATTGCGTCTATGTGATGCAACTGTTTTTGTTAGAATTGTTTCTATTATCTTGTTGCTGCTTTCTACTTGCCCATTTGCTTGTGGGTGATATGGGGTGGTAATTTTATGCTGAACATAATAGTTGTTGAGTGTTGCCGCTATTCTGTTTCCAACAAACTGTGGCCCTCCATCTGTAATTATCTCTCTAGGGAGGCCATAACGTACAAATAGATGGAGCAGGAACTGTATAATAGATTCTTCTGTAGCTCTGGACAAGGCCTGTGCTTCAACCCACTTGGTGACGTATTCTGTTGCCACCAAAATGTATGTTTTCTGGTTTGATGGTGGGTTGATTGGTCCCACGAAATCAGGAGCCCAACGCTCAAATGGTTCGATGACTAGCTGCGGTTTCAGAGGCATCTCATCCGACTGACTAGGGCGTCCTGCTCTCTGGCAATTGTCACATGCCTGGACAAATTTCTTTGCATCTTTGAAAATTGTGGGACAGTAATACCCTGTGTGTAATACTTTATGTGCAGTCCTGCGATCAACGAAATGTCCACCACATGGTTGGTCATGGCATGCTTTCAATATATCAAAAATTTCGTCTTGTCGAACGCATCTCCTGATTTGCATGTCCGCCCCTGTGTGAAACAAATAGCCCCCAATCCAGGAAAATCTAGTACTTCGCTGAACAATCTGTTTTCGCTCATTAGGGGTTAGATGCTTTGGTAACTTACCTACTGCTAGGTAATTGGCAACATCAGCATACCAGGGTGTTTGAACAACAACGACAAAGAGATGCTCATCTGGAAATTGATCTTCAACTGCTGCTGCATCGACTGGTTTTGGCATTCTTGAGAGGAAATCAGCTACTGGGTTTTCTTTCCCGGGTCGATCCTTGATTGTAATATCAAATTCCTGCAATAAAATTAACCATCTAGTTATTTTTCCATTTGTGATAGGCTTGTTTGCTAAATATTTTATAGTAGAATGATCTGTGTACAAGATAACATGATATCCAGTAATATAATGTCTGAATTTATTGACAGCATGTATAATAGCTAGAAATTCCTTTTCAGTGACAGTATAATTTAATTCAGCAGGGGATAGATTTTTGCTAATGTAATAAATTGCATATGGTTTTCTATCCTCCTCCTGTCCAACGACCGCTCCAGTGGCTGTGTCTGAGGCATCAGATGATATTTGGAATGACAAATTCCAATTTGGTCCCCGAAGGACTGGGGCTGTAGATACGAGCTTCTTCAGATCGTTGAAGGCACGTTCACATTTTTCTGTCCAAAGAAAATCAATATTACCAGTTAGCGCATACAATGGTGCAACAATCCGTGAATAATGTTCTATAAATCTTCTGTAGTAACCAGAGAATCCAAGAAAGCTACGTACCTCTGTTTGAGTAGTAGGAGTAGGAATAAGTAAGAGTATTTGGATTTTGGCTGGGTATACCTGAATGCCAGGTGCTGAAATATAGTGTCCTAAAATAAGTCCTTCCGTCATCATCATGTAATATTTTTCATGGCTAAAACAAAGCCTGGTAGCTATGCAATGTTTTAGGACTTTTTTTAGTGTCTCCAATGCTGGCTCAAACTCATCTCCGTATGGAGTAAAGTCATCCATATACTTCCAGTCCTTCATTTATTAGATCTGCAAAAATGCTAAGGATAGCCCTCTAGAATGTGGCAGGGGCATTACATAAACCAAAAGGTAAAACTTGGTAGGCGAATGTTTCCCAAGGACTAGTAAAAGTAGTTTTATCCTGATCTTCAGGGGTAATCTATATTTGGTTATACCCACTTAAGCCATCGAGAAAAGAAAATAATTTCTTCCCTGTCAACGTGTCCAATACTTGATCGATGAATGGGAGAGGAAAGTGATCTTTTTGCGTTGCCTTATTTAGCTCCCTGTAATCCACACAGATTCTCCACTTCCCATTCTTTTTCAGCACCACCACAAGCGGGGAGACCCATTTACTATCAGAGATAGGGTAGATGAAGTTAACATCTAAAAGTTTTTGAAGCTCAGCTTTTACTACTTCTTTTAGATGAGGATTTAGTCTTCTCTGAGGCTGCCTAACAGGTCTTGCATCATTCTCTATGTAGATGTGGTGTGTACATAATTGAGGGACAATTCCTTTCATATCAGGGTAATCCCATGCAAATGCTTCTTTATATTTCCTTATGATATGGATGAGGTTTGTTTCTTGTTTGGGTGTAAGGTCGGCGTTAATGTTTAAGGTCTTTCCAGGTTCAATTTCCACAATTTTACCATGTGCAACTGAAGTGACAAGAATTGTGTGATTGTGTGCATCTTTCAGGGGTTCCTCTTCTACTTCGTTATCAAATGCTGCTTTTATCATATGACACTGGGTACGAGATGTGAGTTCAGTTTGACTAATGAAATTACTGATGGCATCATCTTCTGTTTGGTGTTTGAACTCTAGTGCTTCTTGTATAGATAATGGAGATCTAATGTTGTCAGTAAGATATGATACGGGGTGCCTATTAGTTTTAACTATTGTGATGCTTGGCTGCGCTGAGGGATATAGTACTACATTATTGATATCCGCCCCCTTGGTTATAATCATGTTCCCTTTCCGACAGCCGATATAGGCATCAGCGGTAGCGAGCCAAGATCTTCCTAAGATCAATGGATGTCCATCAAGTCGGATCTTAGGATTTATTATCAGAAAATCAATTGGGTATTCCCAGGAGTCAACCGAGACCATGACATCATGTAGTATGCCTTCCGGCCTAACCACAGACCGATCAGCCAATTCTAGCAGAGTTGAGGTGGGTTCTGCAGATGTGATGCCTAGCTTTGGCAAGTAGCAGTTGTCAATATATTGATTGCAGCTCCAAGATCAACTAAGGCATTGGTTAGGGTTTGACCATAAATTTGAACAGTTACTATTGGGTTTCGTGGGTCTTCATACTTAATAGGTGTTTCCTTTCCTGATAATAAGTCAGATAAAGTACCGACTACTTGAACTCTTGGATTATCTATTATATTCCTCCTCGGTCTTTTTATGCACATCTTTAATAGTTTTTGCATATATCGGAATGTCTTGAATGGCTTGAAGGAATGGAATTTTTATGTAAAATTTTTGTAATTCTCCCAGTATGTCAAAATTAGGTTGCTGTATAGGTTGAGGTATGACTAAACGTTCTGGGAACGGGGGAGAGGATGTGGTTGCTTGATTATGAATTTGTTGTCTATTCACATCCTCCTCTTGTGACTGATGTTCTCTAGGTAACTGATCTTCAATTTGAACTATTTTATTTCTCTCTGTTTGGATAATACGCCCAGATCTTAGCTGAAGATCATTGCACTCCCTCAGATTGGGTCCTTATTCTGGTGTTTCTTAAATTTGGAGAGCTTGGACCGGTCTGCTATTTGGATTGGGATTGGACTGGGCTGGGAGTTGGGGTCTCAGATTAGATTGGGGGTTTTGCTGTAAATTGGGGGTTTTGCTGTAAAGCTGGCAGTGTAGGTTGAGGGAAAGGAATATTTCCTACTGGCTGCTGTGTTGGTCTCTGCCAGTTAGTCTGCCAGACTGAACCTTGTGAAGTGGGTGGAGTCCATTGTGGCGGGTATGGGTTGTTTTTCCAGTATGGTGGGGGATAAGGAGGATTCGACCAACCAGATTGGCTTGTCTGATTTAGCCATAGGTTTGCAGAAGGATATGACTGTGATGACCAGTTTGGAAATGGGGGCTGAAACTAATTTTGCCATGCATTATACTGTTGAGTATTGTACTGCGGATA
Source organism: Pinus taeda (assembly GCA_000404065.3). Taxonomy (NCBI): domain Eukaryota; kingdom Viridiplantae; phylum Streptophyta; class Pinopsida; order Pinales; family Pinaceae; genus Pinus; species Pinus taeda. The sequence goes on along the minus strand of APFE031625391.1, from coordinate 143,882 downwards.
CTGAAAAGAAGAAGTTGGGTCTGAAAACATACCAGTTTGTCGTGGCTGCCGCTGACGACGCTGGTTGAGTAAATATACTGCCTCTGGTTCTTCTTTTGCTTCCTTATATACCGCTTTCAGTCCAGGTAATGAGGGACAACTTTCTGTAGAGTGATCCCTTGTACAGATGGCGCATGTCTAGACTGTATCTAGTGGAAATTCCTTATGGCTATGCTTCTTCCTGCACCTGGGGCAGAAGATTGCCAAATTCTGTTCTGCCTCCATTTGTTTCTGCTTGGCCTGCAAAACGTCCAATTGTGTAGTTAGTGTTCCTAGTATATCAGTTTTAAAATTTTCAAATAAATTTCCAATTTCCACACGCGTTACTCCTTTTGATGAGATTTTGTTTTCTCTTGCAAACCGATCATGTTCTGCTGGTTTGATTCGTGTACTGCCTCTCGAACTCCTGATGCATAAATCAATTATGTCAGTAAAACTTTATTGATAAATATCCCCTTTCCCCATAATGTTTAATGTTTCAATCCAATGTTCTTTCATGCCCCTTATTAATGCTGTTTTCAACACATTATCAGGCAAAGGCAACGATGCATAGGGCGATCTTTGTAGATTATACTGGAAACTTTCCAGATATTCTTCTAATGTTTCATTTGGTATATCTATCATCTGAAATATTTCATCTTTTAGTTCTCTAGACCTGCAGTAGTCTTGATAGTTTTTCAAAAAGGATTCTTTCATTAGTTCCCAGTTATTTATAACCCCACCACCTATTCCCATAAACCATCTCAAAGCAGCCCCTTTTAGAGTAGAGGGGAAAAATTTTAGTTTATGGGGGTCAGTGGTGTAATCATATCCCCTGCACAGTACATCAAATTCAAATAAAAATGCATCCGGGTCCTCCGATGTCAGTCCGTGAAATGTAGGGATATGTTGAAGGGGAATTGCTTTCATAGGGGCATTTGCTGCGGAATCCACTATGGGGTATTGTAATGTAGAGGTTTGGGTGTTTGGCGGATTTTGAGCCATTGGGTCAAATATATGCCAATAACCTTCTGGAATATCTAAAAGGGTATTCCTAGGTTGAGAAGGAATTTCTTTAACATGAACAGTTTTAATTGCACTTCCTCTATCTGGGACTTCTGTCTGAAGGGATTGGGCCTCTTCAATAATAATTTTTACCACACTCCCTTTGCCTGGGCTATTCAATGGCTGAGTTATCTTAAGAGGAGATCTCGGCTCCCCAGTCTCCCCTGTTTCCCCTTATCCTTCACATAGATTACTGAAATTCCCTTCTTGTAATCGTTCTGGAATAGAATTTTCATTTTCTTGAAAGTCCTGTTCGTCAGTTTGACCATGCACCTCAACAAAGGCTATAGATGGTGAACCTGTGGCCTGAAGGGAACTAGTAGGCTGTTTGGAAATAACTTTCTTGGGTCCTACTAAAGGCTGAGATTCGGCTTTCTTATAAATTTCGTCTATGAAGGTTGATCGACCAAGGGTCACCGGCCCCTTAGCTTTTTCTGGCTTTGGTAAAGGTTTGGTATTTTTCTCCGGCTTTTTCTGCTTAGTCATGCACTCAATTTAACTACTAAATCCTTCTTAAGCAGATAGCAGAAAATCTGCAGGAAAGCGGGCAAAGGAGCAGGGCTTTTACATGCTCCGTATGTAGGTTCTTACCTTCCGTTTTCAAAACCCAATTCTTTCCTAGCAGGTTCGTACACTACCCTGAAAAAATCAAATGGCTACACTCTTTTCCGACAACGGCACCAAAATGTAGAGCTATAAAAAGGGTCTCTTTCATCTCTAGTTACCTCACATTAATATGTCAATCCGGGAGCGTCTTGCTATTTCAAAGAGTGTCTCAGTCTGAGGCTTAGCACTTGTCGGAGTAATGCTCGTAGTACAGCTGTTTAAAAACTACAAAAGTAAAGAGATGCGTGTCTACAACTTAACTAATTCAAAATGCTAAATCACACCAAGCATTGCATCAGTCAAAGGTTCGGTAGCAATAACCCATCATTTTCGTAACTGATGAGAACAGATCCAAGGTCTGGGAGCCAGGTAGCAGATGCTTGCGCTCACTATAGCCTGAGATCGTCCTTAATGAATAGAAATGAAACGACAAGTAAAGGAAATAACAATGAAATAGAACAACACATCAGCCAAGGGTTCGGTAGCAATAACCCATCCCTTTCATAACTGATGGGAGTAGATCAGAGGTCTGGGAGCCAGGTAGCAGATGCTGATGCTCACTACAGCCTGAGACTGTCCTTAAGAAATGGCAAGTAAATAAAACAACAAATCAGCAATCTTGAAATGGAACAACAATTGAAATGGAACAACAACTGAAATGGAAGAGCAACTAAAATGGAACCGCAACTAAAATGGAACATAAATTAAAATGGAACAACAATTGAAATAAGTAGTAACTAAGTTCGTCAAGCTGTAACTCTATTTAATCACTCCAATCAAAACATCAATCCTTCGCTCTTAAAAGATATACACATACTATGGAATAACACTACCGATTAAAACCATAGAAACACAACGTGCTTAATCTGATTCTGTTATTGCTCTACATAAAAGCATATGATTGCATCTCAAGGTGAAAACAGTAACATTCAAGGATTCAATAATCATGTGAAATCAGACTTTTCAAGATAACTGCTGTAATGCTAAAGCACAATCGCAATAAACTCTGTAATGGAATGATAGTATCCTGTAGAGATTAATCAACACTTAAAGGATTGGTAACATGATACGGCGTCAATATAAGACTTTCGTTTGCAGGAGAATTAAATTAAACATAACAGAGCATGTAATATAAATGTTCTTAAGACACAACAGATTACCAGATCACGTCTATAAACAAACCACACAGAAACCACGCGTAATGGTACAAGAGAAAGTGTCCTCCAGGGCCGGGCCCTTAGCCTCTAGGGGTACACCGCTTAATATTGATCCAGGCTCAAAGATAAAAGAGTAACCAAGTCTGTATTAATGCATGAAATAAAATTACAGGAACTCAAGTCTTCAACAGAACATAGAGATCATAGTCTTGATCTTTCTTAAAAGAAATTACCTAAAAGTCCTCCCTCTAACCAACAACGCTATCCCTTATATAAGGATGATGACTGAGATATCTAGATACAGAAAATAGATAAAATAGCGATCCCTCAGGATCTAAGATCCTGAGGGATTCACAGAATCGTTAATCCTGAGTCACTTCTTTCCTTTTATGCTCCGAGTTGGTATCTCCGCTTCCTTTCTTGGGTTGGTCCATTTTGATCTGGTTTGCTTGCAGTCTCCCGTCAAAGGGACAACAGTTAGCTCATCTTTTTCTTTTCCTTTGAGATAGCCACTTTCCGTTTTTCCTCCCTCCTGCACATAAGAATGACAATTATCAGCGTGTCCTATTAATCTCACATGTTTCGTTATAAATCCTCATTACTATCTAAGTTTCTAATGCAAAAGGCTTTTAAGTTCTAATGAAAAGATACTAAAATAACCATCGAAACATACTTTCTTTGATACTCCACAACAAGATGGTGCCATAATACAATACAAATGTGAGCATAGTGAATAGGTGCCATAAAACATAATTATATCGATAATCCCATATACAAGCCTAGAATCGAGGGAGCAAGATAAACATAGAAACATAATGCAGAGTACAACTGATCTAAATACATAGGAATTAATGACCCCTTGAGGTGGAGGAAATAACCATAAGGGATTCGCTAAAAAGGAAATGGGCTCCCAAGATCTAAAGTGAGATGTTATGAGGGAAGCTAAACCTGATTGCTTTAAAACTATTGAATAGAGCTTGTCAAATCTAAGGAAGTACAATTAGGGCTGAACGACAAAAATATAAGCATAAATATCAATGGTGTGAGAATGAGTTAAAGGCGAGCATGTGATATCGTAGCAAGTTTAAGAGCAAGGGGAATCTTCCAACATGGTTCGAGGTTACAACCCAATGATGAGGAAAATGGGACAAAGGTACATGATGAAGGTGCAAGTGTCAATAAGGAAAATTTTGGTGGCACTTAGGAATATGAGGAACTCTCAATGACCAAGATCCAAAGTATTGCAAGTGGAGTTATATCTATAGAAGCAAATGTTGTGATTGAAACATGTGGGGAGCAACATAAAGGTAAACTCGTTCTTAAAGGTTTATACAAGTCACACATACTTGGGAGTTAGGTATAATCAATTGGATCACTAAATCATCAACTGTAGGAATCTCAAGGGTATGATAATAGGTTATTGTCAAGCATGTGAGAGACAACCAAGTCAAAGAGCAATGAAAATTCCCTCTACTTGGTCCAAGGTAACCCACCAATGAGAAAGATGAGCCCAAGGTAAACTACCCACTAAACCATACCCTAGAATATAGGTGCTAAAGTTAATAGGGGAAGGCCCATTGGACCACAAGGGATAAGGGTGTCCTTGAAAGCCAACATGAGGTAGAAAGCATAAAATGGCTAAAAAATATTGACACTAAGGTATGATAGGAAGGTAAAGAGAGGTGGACTCGTGACTTCTCTTATTCAAAACATAAAGGTAAGGCTAACTTTATTGTGACCAAAAACATTCCACATGGAATGGTTAATTATTGTTCAAAAGGTTGTCTAATGACAAATAGTAATAAGGGTGAACAACTAGAGGCTAAAACATGACAACATTGGATTTGAGAAACCCATGGAAAAAAAGATGACTCATAGGAGGATAGAAGAGGAACTAAATATACTCCATGGGACACAAGGGTGACTTGTCATAGTTACTCTAAATAAGGGAAACAAATAGATACTACCACAAATGAAACAAGTGTTAGAGAATCATAAGACCGTACTAGTATTTCCAAATAGGTGACAAGCGGGTGTGAAAAAGATCACCATGAAGGGACAATAGTCCCATCAAAGAAAATAGAAAATGTGTCAAGCGACACTACATCCAAAGGAATCCCAAGAGGGAAACCAAGTAGAAAATAAGGGGAGTGTGAGGAGATAAATTCCATAGTAAGCAACCCATATGGATATAATACTGGAGGTGAAACTAAAATGGAGGTGGTTAGAGATAGGGGCATGAGTGGTAATCTCCTTTATGGTTGGTGAATTGTAGTACAAATTTAAAAAGGTGTCATATGGATGAATTGGAGGGTTAATGGTATGTGATAATCCAATAGATAAGATACCAACTGATGACATGGGAGTAAAAAATGTAAGGTTTTCAACATGGCCATGAAGCATATATGAGACTTAAATTTGGGATGTCGATTCTACTCCCAATCCCAAGGAGGATATGATGGCTATCTTACGGAATTTCCCTTATAGTGAAAACATACTTTAAACCCACAAGCTTTCCTAGGGTGTATCACAAACAAAAATTTCTCAACCTACTTAACCCTATATCACACACATGTATTGTGAGAAATAAACAAGATAAGAAGATTAGATTGTGCACCTTATTCCGGAAAGTGTGTTATGTGTGGAGCATAATTGTTCAGAGGTCTTTGTTGTAGCCGGATGTATACCCCAGGAAGTTTGTACACCCCTCCACGCGGGGGGGACTTGTCCGCCCCGTGGGGGTCTGGGGGCTTGGGGGTAGCGCCCCCGAAGCTAAAAATAGATGTAAATTTGCCTTGTAAAAGTATAGTAATTTCTAGTCAATCTGGG